>CAJHUC010000134.1:0-62924 GCA_905146915.1 Ostreobium quekettii
CGAATTTCGGGGATGACCTTCCGCATCGCCCTCCAATTGACTCACCGTCCCCATGAGTAGTTCTTCCTCTGGCTTGCAGCACTGGCACAAGATGCTTACATTTTGCGCAGGGAACAATCACTTGGAAAATTTTGCCCGGGTCACGAACTCGTTGGGACCGCTGAGCACATGTGAACATAATGAGTTGCATGTTGAGTTTCTGCTGAGCTGCCAAAATCGTGCATCGACACTGATAATACTGTGCTACAGTACACGGTGCACAATACACAGTACTAAGTACGGTTGTGCCATAGTAATGATGGCGTTGTCCACGGTTAATCTCGAGCGAACCGTGCTACCAGTCAGCGATTGTTGGAGATTGGAAGCGCAGTGTGCATCAGCGTATTTCCCAAGAGGCTCAGCAATGTCCAATCTGTTGATATTTCAGAATTCTCAGATGATCCGACATGCATTCAATAATATCCAGTGTACGGTAGCTGCGCCCTTGCCGCAGCGTACCGCACAATTTGGCGCCCAGCGGCCTCCGACCAAGCTCAGCAGTGGCTCGCTACCGAGGTTTCTCAACTTAACAATGAACAATTCATGTGCAATTCTTGTATCATTGCCTCTGCCATTGAATTGCCACTGGACTGCCATTCCAATAATCAATTCATGTACATTGCCTCTGCCATTGAATAGCAGAGACTCGGCTGATGCAGCCTACAGCCGCTATCGCGCTCCCTGAAGCCGATGGCCTCAACCACGGAGCGCCACACAGCCACGACATCAACCCATTCCCGGCTATTGCGCCCATTCGACCGCGACTGTTAGCCTAACAATGGCCCAAGCCCACAATTCCTGGGCCTGTCAACACGGAGCAAAAAAACACTCCCAAAATCAACTAATGGTCGCCTTCTCTCCCAAGCCCTCGCATCCGCCCCACTCCCCCGTCCATCAAAAATCCCTTCCCCGGGCCCACTCTCGTCAAGGCGCTGCCATTTCTAAGGTCTCTTCCGTGGATACCCTGCTTGCGCCAGAGCCCTTCCTTTCCACGACGTTCATGTAGAGGCCGTTCGTGGTGTGGATGGTGGCCCCCGTGGTCATGCCAATTTCCTGGTCCGGGACGATGCTGAAATCGAATTCCCTCAGAATAACGGCCAGCGCGACCACGGCCTCCATGAGGGCAAACTGGTCCCCCACGCACTTCCTTGGCCCGCCGCTGAAGGGGATAAACCTACAGAAGAGAGCAAAGTCAGTAATTTACGTGACAACATGTACTGTAGGATTTGAAACCCTTCAGCACAGTAAGAAAACGCTTGGCCTGTTTTTGCGGAGAAAACAATAAAAGAAATAACGCTCTTTGAATGAAATTTTTTCGGAACAATGTAAAAAATGATAAATGGTAAACTTCCGATGCAGAGGTGTAAAAACCTGCAGAGAGGTACAAAGCACAGCAAAGTGCAACAGGCCCAATGATTGGGCACACGATTACACACGATTGTCGTGTGTAGATTAGAAGTTGGCATTTGCAACAGGGATAAATTCAGCGATGCAACATGCCCCATGGCATGGATTCCCAGTCTGCTTACTTGTAGTCAGTGTTTGACTCGTTGGGGACAGGGCCCTCCATGCCAAACCGCTCGGGAATGAAGTCCTCGGCATTTTCCCAAACGTCTGGATTGTGATGCACATTGTAAATGGAGATCATGACGTCTTGTCCAACGGGCACCTGTGACAGGTACACAGAATGTCGCGACGTCCCACCTGGTGGGCAACTGGTGCCCTCCTGTCTGTCTTTTTTCACTGGTAAATGTGCAGCTGTTGCTGTCATCGAAATCACAACACCCCAGATTTGTTCACTTCTGCCAACTTGCTGCTTTCCAGTAACAGTGTCTTACAGGGAGATGAAGACCGGTGATACAAGCAGCAGGAGCAGCAGACCCTCCCTGGGCGAACATGGCAATAAAGCAGATGGATGCTGATGAATAACTCGATGACCACATGGATGGATGCATGCATCCAACTGCAGGGTTTCCAATACGAGATAGTGCCAGTATCCAAATCTGCGCTCTGATACCTGGGGAAGTTTGGGTGAAGTCGTGTGTTGCATAATGTTCACAATGTTCCCAACAGCGTGCTTCCAGTTCGGATTTCCAATTGCCTGCTTTCAGTGTGAACTCACCCCTGTACCCTTCAAAATGAGTGCAAATGAGTCTAGAAGCACAGGCTGTTCGTCAGGTCTTGAGAATTGCAGGCAAGGAGACTGTGTATCTCCAGGCGTACCTTGTAGCCTCCAGGCAGGACGTCTGCCTGAGCAGCCCTCCTCAGCAGAACTGGCGGATGGGGGAACAACCTGAGGCTCTCACACATGCACAGGGTGATGTATCGAAGCTTCTGGTAGTCCGCCAGGGTGGGATTTTCCCGATCGCCCATGACTTGGTTTATTTCTTCCTGATTGAAAGATGAGCATGCAGCGAATCAGCGACTGACCACCAGACAAGGTTCACAGTGTCTTGTGAAGTGTCAAATTGCATCGCATTCGTATGTTATAGTGAACCATGCAGAATGGAAGCAGTTCGTCACATATCTTGTGGAAAAACAGTCCAGAATGCCAGCATCTATTTATGCAAACTTGCCTCTCAAGTGGGTACAATATTAACCGTTGTGCTACTATGCCATGAGCATGAACACATAACATCTGTGCTCACCACTGCCTTCTCCATCTTATCTGGATTCTGCACCAGCAGGTACAGTGCCCATGTTAGTGCAGAACCTGTCGTTTCGTGGCCGGCGACAAGCATCGACAGGAGGTCGTCCCTCAATTGTGTGGAAGTCACCTCCTCCCTGGAAGCCAGAAAATGGAGAATGCTGGCCTTAGTCATTTATTCAGACAGGAGGACTGCCAACTGTGCAGTCTTGCCATCTCAAAACTCCTGACAGTTTCTTTCATACCATTTGGATTTTGGCACACGGGCTGAATTTCATGCTGTTCGGCAGGCCAGAGCAGCAAGTTGTCTGGGGCTCGATTTGTGTTTGTGAGCACATAACACCACCTGATAGGTGAAAGTACAGTCCTCGTTGTGCTTCTCATGACCAGAAACAAAGGCCAATCAACATGTTGTGAACGAATGTCCTGAATCAGATGCGCTGGGCAAATGCTAAACAAATTTCAACAAGAAATTTGAGTAAATGCCATTGAAATATGCAAACACCGAGGATCATCCCCCTGCTTTGTGCAAATACATTATAATCTAGTGTTTCTGACAGATTAAACTATTGAAATGATGTGAGCAATGGCTTGACAGATGCCAACAAAGGAGACCAGCCCAAATGCATTGTACCAATGCTTCTAATCAACTGCTCTCTTCTGACAGAATCAATTGAGAGTACCCACCTGGAGGCCAGAAGGAAACGCAGCACACTGGGGTCAGACTCGTTCATGTAACCCTCGCCAAACTGGGAGTCGCCCTCAGCATCCACCATCACCTTGCACTTCCTAATCAGGTCCTCTGTGACAGCCCGGATGAGCTGGACAGACTCCAGGGCCTTCTTCTGGCGGGGGATGAAACTGGAAATCATAGGCAGCTGTGTGCAGGTAGACAGGGTGGTCAGAACATTCACTGTTCAAGCAAGCAATCCTGTGGCCTGCGGTGTCACTCTTGGGTAGGACAGTTCCTTTGAATACATTTGCAAGAACATGGCACAGCACTGCTAATGGCCAAAAGAAGATGACGTGCATAGTTGCATCTACAACTCTGTTTGCACATACTGTCCATTTTGCTCACTTTTACAGTAATTAGTCCTTTATCTAAATTACATGACTTCTACAATTCATGTAAATATTTGTCCAGTTTCAGAGGGTCAGGAGCTGAAAACCAACATTTGGAAGTCAGGAGTCGAAGTAGTGCCCCTTGGTATTCTTGGCAAAAGCACTTGAGCTTTGATGCCATAAATGTTCAAGCCAAGGTGAGCCTACACCTGTTGGCTTTCAGCACACTGTCCAAAGAGTGCCGGCGCCAATGCACTGACTTTTAATCGCCCACTGCACCACACCCAAGCCTCAAGAAGCAAGAATGGCATTTTGTTTCCAAGGGACTGATGTCCATTCCACAAGACTGGTACATCCATGACCACATTTGGTTCTGAAGATGGCCATACCCCCATGCAGCTTCGTATTCTCCATTCACGAAAACTTGTCCAACAGCTTCCACCAAATATGATGTTGTCACGTTCTGCATACAGCAAAGATTACACCGCCACCACAACCAATTTCATAGCAAGATCAACACCAATGCGCAGAAAAGGAACACGTACTGTCCAGCCTACAGAACTCCCGATACAGAATGCCCCACACTGCACCACCTGCTCTGGCAGCAATGCACAAAGCAGTGCTGTTACCTTCCAAATGGGGAGCAAGTCAGTTGCTCTCTGTTCAGTCTCTTTCAGAGCGTTGTACACTGCCTGGATCAAGGGGCTGTCCCCCTTGAGGGAATCGAAGTCGTAATTAAACACTGCCTTCCCAACGACATCCAACGTGAGTTGAGTTAGGGACGCCTCCATGTTGATGGGCTGCCCTGACCTTGCGGCCACCCGCAACTTGGCATTGAGGTAGTGAGCTGATGGACTGAAGACGCGCTCAATCATGGCTTCGAGATAGGATCTGTGAGCCACACATGCATCTGAGCCCTATTTGGCAATGCGCAGGGCACTGGGCACATGCCAGCGACTGGACTGGATGAAATGGTTCTGCTTCTGCAGGCACAACAAATCAATAGGTAGGCTGCTTGGCCTGGAGGGCAAGTTCATGTTCTGTTGTTGCCATGTCGCACTTGTTTATGGCCATTTTCAAGGCTGTCAAAGCACTGTCGTTCACTTGCTTAAGGGGATACAAACTTGTGTGCAACAAATAATGCCACCTTCCTTTGGGCCCACTGTGCACGTTTGTTAAGGCGACGCAGCCACAGCAATCTGTCCTGTCGCCAATTCTTGACAAACTGGGCAGAGCTACAGATCACGCATCTGCCATCGACGACAGCTCATCTCATCGCACTTGCCAAAATCTGACAACGAGCTGCCCACTGGCTTCAGCCACAAGACACTGCTTGGCACTTCGGAGGCATTCACCCCCTTTTTTTTGTCCGTCTCCTCTCATTTGCACCATTCTCTCTGGGTACCCTCCCTGCAATTGAGTTTCGTCCTTACATCGACTTCCATGCCACTTTTGTTGACATGTCTGGGCTCACAGTGAATGTCGACCATTCTCTATAAAGGGAGACACCCTTTCGTCACACATATGCATATGATTTCATGTTTTATGTTAATGTTCATTGTATTACAAAACTACGGATGTTCATGTACAATGTATGTTACATATGCTTTGCCCCACATACATGAACAGTCAAGGGTAATCCAAAAGAATTCAAAGAAGAGCTGTACATCCATACCACAACATATCACACACATTAATGTTGGTCAACACTCCCTGGGGCACCTGTGTAGTGCGGGACTGACCGCCTTCCTCCTGCGACGCCAGTGCTCGCCGCCGGCAACAGCAAACCCATCCCCAAACAGGAACTGTGAGACTTCCGCCACAAGCCCCTTGTTGTAGACGCCTCTCTTTGGATTGTCTGACAGCTTCAGCACATGCTTGGCACACTCGGGGTTGGAGATGACAAGGAAGCTGGAAACTGGACCTGTGGGCAGCAGGTAGACGGGGCCCGCTTCTTGGAAGTACTTGAACACGGCTTGAAACAGGGCGCCGCCCAGAAGGTCTTGAATGTCTTCAGGCGCAGCATTGACCACAGGGCAGTCCTAATGTCAAGAAAAGCAGCTGCTTGAGCCCACTTTGACAATTATGAGTCGTGCTGAACATTGTGCAACTGCCGTTATTGTATTTGTTGGAAGATGGGCAATCCTTCTAACCAACAAGGTAATGCCCACACAGTTGTGGGAACCACGAAAGCAATGTGTTAGAAATTTGTGACCACATCTATCAAAACGTTTCCAAGCGCTGCCCTTGGCTTGCATTTGGCGATGCACTGAGACGCATCCACAGTTGTTTGTTCTTCAAATGATTGTGCACCTGTTTTGCGCAGGACAGCCTGAAGTAAGGTCGATGTGAACTGGTTGTTGAATGACTGACAGCCAATGCAAGTCCTGTTTCAGTATGTTCGCATAAGCCCCAGTGGCTTGAAGACACTGCTTGTGTTTGGTAGGCTGAGGCAATGCAACCATCGCCGGCTGACCAACACTGCAGACAAGCGTTCCCAAAACAAGGCTGCCATGCCCCCGAAACGTCGATTCTATATTGAGCCATGGGTCTCCCAAAGGCGTCACAGGGGTTTCCGGAAACCAAACCACTGCCTGCACACCTGTGCCAACAATGCTCCAACAAGACAGCACCAGTGCTCCCTGATCGAGCACGGCATCCTTGGGCTGTGGATGCCCTGTCTCAACCAGGTGGCTACTATTCGAACGGTTTTTACCTCGTTTGAATGTTCTCAAAATTACCTAACCCATTTCAACACATTTGATGCCGTCAAGCCCTTCTTCATACCGATTCGCCTCCCCAAAGGCGCCCCAACTGCGTCAACCAGCCAGGGCTAATGTTTGACTTCCCTGCTCCAGCAGCATCAATCGTCCCACTCATGTCATCCACATCGAAATCTTCTTCATCCTTGACACGAACATAAACAAAGTCATTGGCATCCAGTTGCCAGGCGACAAGGCCCCCAGCATGCAGCGGCAAACGATCCGGTGTGGCCAAATCAAGCAGACGGGCACAAAAGCATCATGGCAGTAAGTACGTTGCAGTCCTTTGGGACTGTTATCCGATCCCCAACACAAAAGTAAGCTTTCGGGTGCGGAGGTCCCAAGCAAGTGCCAGAGACGGCCTCGTCACATCCAATTCCCAAAGCGATGGGGCCGCTCCAAGCACAATTACACATGGCGCACAGTTCCGTCCACACTTCCAGGCGCTCGCACAGGACCTTCGCGCAAACCGACGCGCTCTTCGCTTCGGCGCGTCGCCTAACAGACACAATCGTCGACGCATCCCCGATTGGCATTCCCAACCCACGCGCCGTTCAAGACAAACCGCGAGGCAACACTCACCTCATAGATGCCCACAGCCGCCTCCGCGACCTTCTCCGCATCCTGCATCCCCCCCGCCGAGGATGAGGTCGCCGCGCCTTGCGACCCATTCTGATCCGCAGCGCGGCATTTGGGCCGTCCGGACGACCTCCTCCCGTCCGGGATTAAGCGAACAGCGCCCTGGTCCTGCCGCAATGCTGAGGCCAGCCGGGGGCCCGGCGATCCCGCGGGCGGCCGCGCGGCGAAGCTCATGGCGGTGTGGTCGCGGGCGGGCGGGGGGGCGGGGCAGAGCGGAGGCGCATGCACACGGGCGCCCGGCGGGTGTGCTCTTGCCCGAGCCAATGACTGTGCGGCCACAATCTGCGCTTTTTCGCGCAATGTTGCCGACTCACCAACTTGCAACTCGCGCGGCGCAGTGATCTGCGAAAGATCCTTCCGCGAAGCAGTTGGCACTGCGCATGCTGAAGAGGGTGACTGAACCGGGGTCGAATCCTCGGCAGCGGTTTGCAGCGCATCAGAGGGACAGCAGGAATGCTGTCCCTTACATCCAGGCAGTTCATCAATGTTCATAACGCAATTCCTAATGCCTCATCACCTCTTTGGAGCATCTTTGTCGGTCGGTGCTGTTGCACCGGCGGTGCTATACAGTAATGGTTCCCATTAGTTGCTGTGCCAGCTTGCCAACGAGGAATTTGATGGTGCTTGGTGCTATTGCGATCCCAAATAGCACTGCTGCACCAGTGCACCAGTGCACCAGTGCACCACTGCACCACTGCACCACTGCACCACTGCACCACTGCACCACTGCACCACTGCACCACTGCACCACTGCACCACTGCACCACTGCACCACTGCACCACTGCACCACAGTTTCACTAGGCGGATCGCTTATGCCTTATGGTGTGCGACTTGTATATGCTTCAAGTGTATGGCTAATATGTGAGGTATTCTGAATCTCTGAAAAGAAAAGGAAAATGTGTCTTAAAATTCACAGAATTATTTCTCATATGATAGGACCTTCATGAATATCAATTTGTTTGTTGTGGCAGATGCAAAGACAAATGTCTTGGTTGGGGTCACGCTTGCAGTTGAAATATTTCTACATTACCACTGAACGTATGGGCACATATGGCATACGTGTTGTGGATCGGGCTACACTGTGGCGATGAGTGGGTGTCTTTGAAGTGTCTTATGGCCACGTGTTGATGGATGATCATCATCCAAGGACCACCATGTCCTTGTCACGTGAAAAAGAGAGTTCTGTGAGTGCAAGGAGAGTCGAACTCTTTGGTCGCAGGGGTCATTGCCACCGCCGGCAAGGCTCTTTGCTGTGGGAAGGGCAAGGAGATATGTAAGCCTGAGTTGCTTGTGAGTGTTGCCTTGCGTGTGGCCATCACTAGTAAAAAAACAGGCCAGATGACACAGTCCTGACACGGTCTGCTCAAAATCCAACTGTGTACTTCCGGCAAATGTGGTCCCGAAAGTACACAGTTGGATCTTGAGCAGACTGTGTCAGGACTGTGTCATCTGGCCTGTTTTTCCTTAGCGCATGTGCCAACGCTGTTGAAGCATTGGCAATCGTGGATTTGCCCTTCCCATGTGGGCTCAAAAGGGAGCTGTTAGAATCGCATCAATGGCCTGCCCTTCAAGAAAGTGCTATTTCGCCTTGAGCGGTGCTATTCAGGGACGAAATAGCACCGCTTAGCGCTGAATAGCATCGGGGGTGCTATTGCTCCCCGACCGTCAATGATGGTTTTTGACGCGTGGTGCTATTCGTATAGCCGAACAGCACCGGGGGGGAAGATAGCACCCTCCGATAGATATGTTCTTATGCGTCCAGCTGTAAATGATGCTCGATCAGTTCTGGTTACAACAGCACTGCTGATGGATGTCCCACTGCTCTACCAACCACCTGGCCTGGGGCAAGGAAGAGGGCTGTCCACTCACTTGAGTACCATTCCACCCCCAACAGCAGCGCTCCAAAGCGTGGCCATTCCGCAGGATTAGCAAAACGCATCAGTAATCCATGGCCCGTGGGCTGAGGGCGCCCTTCCTTCAGAGATGCCAAGGATGGGCGTGGGATAGAGACGGGCCGCAAACGAATGAGATTGGGCGACTCCCATGTGTGCCCTTGTCCCAATCTCCAGACCTCCATTGTTTGGGACTCAAGTCCACTAAAACTATTATTTCAAATTCAATAAAATTTTATTGAACTTAAAACTACTTCAAGAAGTAACAAATAGTTTCGGGGAATTTGTCGCGCGTGTCAACGTTCGCTGTGCATGGGTCGTTCGAAGAACAGCGGCACAGCAAGGCGCATGTGCCAGTGTACAATGCATCGGAACCCGAAGTGAATTTGCCCCTGACCCGTGTGTTAGACCCGAGAGCAGAGGGTCACGCGGGAAAGGCCGGTAGCGCTTCAGTCCAGTAAACCAGAAATGCTGCTCCGACTGATGCAGTACTCTAAGTCGGCCATGACGAACAAGCATTTTGTCGTCTGGGACGGCTGGTGCCTGGGAAGCCCAGAGCGAAGGCCGTCCCGTCGACGCTGGAGAAACGGCTCAAGGGCCGACTCTCCCGAAAGCAAGAAGTCCCGAAGGCGGTCCAAAGACTGGGCCACGGACTGCAATCGGGTGTCGCGGAGCGCGCCAACGCTCCGCGCGACGTGTAGTGCCCGGGCCGGCGTCCAAGAAGGCCAGCCGCTGGTACGGATGATTTCCTTGCTGGCCCCATTGTCCTATCTCGGGGGGCGCACCGCGGGTCGATCGTCGGAACGCACCTCCTACGCCGTAGCCCGGGAGACCCCATCCGGCCCGGCCGGTGGCACACCCCGTCCTCCGCTCAGCGATGCAAGCATATGCGCAAAGGCTGACCCACACGCGCCAGAAACAAGATTCGACGTTCGTGGGCGCGAGTGCCACCCTCAAAGGCCTCCCTTTGAGCGCCGCCTTAGCATAGTCGCGATCCGCTGCACTGTGGACTGCAGTTTTTCCTCTGCTCGGTGCCCCTGCGTCTTTTCTTTCAATTGCCGCACCACCAGGAGGATGCGGGCCGCACGCCACGGGACAGGACCTTGGCGTTCTACAGCGCACCGCTCGTGAGCCCTCAGCCAGCTGCATCGACCTCAGTGGCAGGATTCCTGGCTCTCACTTGCCTTCCGCGGATCCGCTTTGAGGAGACACTAAGGAGGAACGACTCATTCAAGAGCACGGTAGCATACGGGACTCTGCAGACCATATGGGAGGATGCGCACTTGTGCTTCATACTGCACAATTACGGGAAACATCATTACGCCAATAGGCCAGCCGCTTTCCACAGCCAGTGCGAATGGTTACGGGAACTTTGTGTTTCGCTTGTCTTTACTCATCTCCATGGCAGTGGCTGCCTTTGCTCAGAGTGATGACGAACTGGTGAGTGGAACAATGCAAGGTCAGCAACTAAACGGCATGATTTCAGCTCAAAGGACTGCAGCATTTGTGCGTGGTTGAGTTGGGAAGTGGCAACGGCATGTCTGTGCAGATCGAGTCGTCCTGTTGATTGTCCAGGAAACCTGATGTTGATGTTAGAATCCTTATCCCTTCACAGTGAGAAGGCTTTGGATTCCGCTACTTCCTCAGCAGAGCTGGACACTGGTATTGGATGCCCTTGCTAGAAACAAAGGATGCATTGTATAACAGCGCACCGCCAGTGTTCAAATCTGCCTAATTGCACTGCATCCACAGCTGTTGTGGTGTTGCCTATCTGTGGAGTCATTCTCACGCAAGACGTTCTGTTCCCAGCACATTCTTTAAAGTGCCATGGCTTGGGAATCGAACTGGAACTGTGACTGATGTAAATTAGGCTGGCAGTGCACTTTCCCATGGCCACTGACATGGAAAGGAACCCTGTTCATACTTTCACAGGCTTTGATCGAAGCAAGCGCGGAGGGGAGTTCCGATGAAGTGCAGCGATTGGTTGGAGCAGGAGTGAACATCAACATTGTGGACGATACACAGACTACTCCCCTGCACTGGGCGGCGTTCAGAGGGCACACTGAGATTGTGGAGTTTCTTGTTGAAAATGGCGCTCTGATCAACACGTTTGACAACGCAGGTTTTTGCCCTCTCGACAGTGCTGCAGAGGCAAATCATGTGAAGGTCTGTTATTCAATCTATGCTTCATGGGAATCTTGTTTCAGGTTGATTCTGTAGGTGGACACATGCAAAGTCCCTCGTTGACAGTGTGCTGAAGTTCACGCAAATGAATACTCAATTGTGAATGACCATTCCCTGAATCTGGGCTGCCTGTTTTGTCAGTCGAGTGTGCGCAGCTCAGTTGTGCCGCATGAGGGTGAGGAGACATTCAATTTTCAATTTGGTCAGTTTTGAGCCTCGGCTGATTCTGATGTGGTGCTCCGGTAAGAGGGGAGATTTCGTCAGCGGCGTGTAGATGACATGGCGGACCCAGACTTCAAAACAAAACGGTCATGACCAAATGATGCAGGGAATGAAGAATTTGAGGTTTCGTGTTGAGCAGCGCCCTTCAGAAGTCCGTTCTTGATATGGCAGTTCTGTGCATCAACACGTATCTTTTGTGCCTATTACCCATGCATTGGCCCCAAATGCGTTTACCCTAGGGTATTTAATCACAGTCCTCCTTCGGTAAAGGTCACAATCCCCCCATCCACTTCGTTGCAGTTGCTGCGTTTGGATTCATTTTGCACTGGTGAGTAGAGTGGTGTATTAAGCCCCACCGCTGCTCTCTCGCTGACAACCACCAGATTTTCATTCGTGGGCATCCAGTTTCAGAGTACTGTGGTAACAGATGTCAATTTATGGCTGAATGGTCATCAACGCATTCACCTTGCCCCATTGCCCAGAAAATATATATGCAGCAAAACTTCCCAATGGACAAGGGGCGTGCCATGTTTGACGTTTTACGTCCCAACACAAGCCCAACTCAGTGGCTGCAGCGGTCTTTCAAAACCACGCACTTTGGCGGTCGAATATGAAAAGGCCGTGCATCGTAGCGACCTGTTTCCCGGTGGAGATTTCGTAACAGTAGCCTGTGCTTCAGATTGCCAGGACCCTTGTTCAGGCTGGGGCAACCATTGATGCCAGAAATGTGGAGGGGCGGACGCCACTGTATGCAGCCGCCAGTGAAGGAAACCTGGGGATCGTGCGCCTTCTCCTTGGCGCGGGGGCTGCGGTGGAGGCCAGGTGGGGGAAGCGGGCCTTCACCACATAGACATCGCATGAACGTTGTGCAGAAATCTTAAGATTCCGCTTTATACAATAGATTTCTTGGACAGATAGCAAATGCTGTTGAAATGCACCAAGCACTACCCTTGCATGTGCAGCGAGAATTTGGGCACACAGTGCTGCGTGGGAGCCTCGCAATGCTCCCTCCATAATCTCAGGACCCAGACCAATGTGTTTCTGTTACGGTGGGATGGGGATTCCCTCTTGGGTCCAATGCAGCATGCCGCGTTTCAAAGCGCTCTTGCCGGTCTCTCCCTGTTCCGAAGGCCACGTTGAAAACGTTGTGCCCTTTCAGCGATGTGTGACACTGTGCGCGGTGCGTTTTGGGCAGCCAATGGGCTGCGGCTTTGGATACTTGAGTGCTTCGTAGGTGCACTCATTCACTGGTTCTATGCACCAATCTATAGACACCTGGGTGAGGAGATGCCCTGGACCTGCTCCATTGAATCCAGCTTGCATACAGCAGCATGTTAATGAATGGGCACGAAAAATCACAAATGATGTATGTTGCGTTGCGGCTTTGTCACACCTCGCTGACACCAGGATCGTTCCTTGTCGATCCTGCATTTGAGATTTGCTTTTTGGGGGAACAGGTACGCGCCGACAGACGGAACTCCCATCATCATTGCGGCCGCGCTTGGATTCGACGAAATTGTTGAGCAGCTGATTCAATCAGCGGCCGACTGGAATGCAACATCAAGATCTGGGGATTTCCCAATGTTTGTTGCTGCACAGAATGGACATGACAAAGTTGCCGAGGTTGGTGGCGGGGGAGGTTGTGAGCTGGGCGTGTATTCTCTGTCGATACTGAAGTGCTGTGTTGAGGTTTGCAGCATTTGCAGCGTTGCTTTTGTGACACCGTTTTGTGAGGATACTGAACGGCAGAGATATGGATCGAATGGAGAAGATATTCAGTCCACCTTCAAAGTGTGACTGAAGAATGCTTTGTACGGATCTCAGTGCCCAACCATTTTGATGTGTGGCAAATGAGAAAAATTGCTTGAGCGTTTAGTTCCGCACAGCTACTGTCTTAGCGGATATGTGCCCCGAAACATTCCCCTTCTTCTGCCAATCTCTGTTGCTGTAATGCGCGATCCAGTCCCCGAATTGTAGTCCGGTTCAGTGCACTGGCTCAAACAGAACGCTCAGTCCACAGACGCGGATCCCAAGGCAATGTTTGGCAAGGCAAATCTGGCCATCGTGGTATCGCGCCTAACACTCACTTTCAATCGCTCAATCCAGGTGCCCTTTAAGAAGGCAACTCACTCACTGGCTGACGCCCGTGGTGTCTCTGTGTTGGGCAGCTGCTCCTTGAAGCTGGCGTCAACGTGAACCGAGCCAAGCTGGATGGCAGTGTGCCCCTCATGATCGCGTCTCAGAATGGCCACGTAACTATAGTGAAAATGCTCTTGGATGCCGGAGCCCGACAGGGCATTTCCAACGACTTTGGAGACACGGCTCTGCACAAGGCCCCTGTAAAGTTTGACAACCCGGAGATGATCAACGTGCTTGTGGATGGAGGGGCCGATGTCGCTCTTGCGGTAATGGCCCTCAACGAATGCAGACTATTGGAGACCTTCTCGGCCTTGGGAGCCTTGTTTTTTTTTGGTGAATCTTCGTTCTTGCCTCTTTCTGGCCACAGGCAATGTGGTGCGGTGCTTCACAATCGAAAGTGGGGCCACGGGCCCCTGCGAACGGCGTTGCACTCAGAGTATCATTTGGTTGAATGTACATTCGGCACATCAGTCGTTGGGGCACGGACAATGTCCTCTTGGCGCGAACGAAATGAAGCCAAAATGAACCTCTTCAGATTTGATTTGTGCATCGGTAGAGCTCAGTACCTTCAACGGTCATGGGCTTGCGTTGAAGGCTTCAAAACATATGCGAAAACTCGGGTTGCGTTCGAGTGTACACCTCTCAATTTCTAGAGGCCAGAATCTTGCCTTCAAGTTGGAACCAGTCCCATGTTTCTCAACGTACATTTGCAGGACAACCGTGGAGATACTCCGCTGCACATGGCAACGCAGTTCGGCGCCATCAAGAGTGTGGAGGCACTGCTCGCTGCGGGCGCCGACCCTCTGCTGCCGAATTTCGACCTCGAGCTTCCTGAAGACATCATCTGCGAGTGCCTGGACTTCGTGGCCTTCCCAGAGTCCCTCCAGTGCCCGGAGGGGAGTTGCTCCGATGATGACATAGAGGCGATAAGAAAACTGCTGAATCCCGAGGCCGAGAGCAAAGACAAGAAGAAGAAAAAGAAAAACGACAAGGCAGGGTCTGGTGACCAGCCCGCGGCAGCGGATGCTCAGGCACCCTCCGGCTCATAATGGGCTCCGTGATGCCTGCGGGTCCAACCCCCCTCCCGGCGGTGAGTGCCGCTGGGGAATTGAATTGATCCATTTTCCATTACTGAGACTGTCAGTTTATTGTCTGCATTGAATCCAAAATTTGCATCCATGATGAATCAACATCCAATGCATGATGAATGATGGAATTTCCATCACGGTACACTGCAGCAAAACGTCGCTACCGTATCGCAACACGTTTTGTGTTCGCCATAACCATCAAACACACGTTTTTGGCGATTCCAAAATACTGCATCACATTTTGGAATCTAAATGTGATGTAGTATTTGGAATCTATTCCATCACACACCAGGTGCTCTTTGGCGTTCGGGTACCGGATGTAACCTTCACGCCTATTCGGGGAGCGCTGGCATAGTACCAAAGCAGCAGGTACTGAGTACCGCACGCACTGAGCCGAAAGCGCGTTGAATGGACATTAGTAAAACAGTGAGTTATTGCATGGCGCCGTGTACCGGCAACTTTGACCATCAACACTGAGAGACGGGGCGCTGTGAAATGAGCAACAGCTGGGAGAGAATTGCAATCGACAACGACAGAGGGTAAAGATCACGCAAGCTGCAAATGCAGAGTTCGCAATTTTCGGATGCGTGTCAATTTTTGGATGACACACGCATCTCTTGTGATTGGCAGGGAAGGCAGAAATCGATCTTCCCAGGGGGGCCGCCTGCTACAAGGAAGTGGACAAGAACTTTTACGCCCGTGGCCGGCATGGCCTTGTAGTTGATCGCCATTTTGCAGAGACGGTAGACGTGGCTCAATCTGGAGAGACGCAGACTCGGGCGACTGAGGGCCCGCGCGTCGTGGAATCTCGACCAGCTTTTAGGCGGGATTTCCCTGTTAGTGTTGTGGGCGGGCGCTGGCACAACCATCCCTTTAGTTCACAGGAGTGCAGGACCGAAGGACATAGCTATAGCTATCATCGCAATAATGCCCTTGAGCGCAAGGGCCATGGTGGCGGGTAGAGTACCGCAGGACAGGTCGCATGTAAATGGAGTGCAATGGACCGTTCTGGTGGGGAGTGCGGCGGCACCCGGTGCTGGCGCCGGGGACCGCAGCTGTTGATGTGAATCTGTGCGTGGAAGCTTCGCTGTGCCTGGCCCCCGTCGCCCGGCCTTGAATTGTTCGTTCCCTCACAGTGGGAAGCAGGCACTGGGCATTGAAAATTGTGAGTGCCATTGGCAGGCTGTGGCACACAGTCCCACATGTCGGACATGCAGTACCAATGCCACCTCACAATTATCACCCGGGAACGCATAGCAGCCCTGTGTCGCTGCCGTTTGCACAGGACTGTGCAGTTTGGCCGTTGTCGACCTATTTTCAGTCTGGCAATTGGGCATGCGCAACACACAGCTCCTTCCAACAACGACGTGCGCTCTTTGCGAGACTGGGCGAAACGAGCGGGTCCAGGTGGCATGCGCATATATATGTTGTCGGCATATTCTTTGATACATTGTTCATGTGTTGCTGGAAGCAACAAGGTCCAACGCTGCGGAAGCAACTCTTGCCCTGCGTCTGTCGCACAGAGCCCCAGCGGCAAGCACAAGGGCAGCGCTCAATCAGCGAGTTTGCAATGATGACACAAGAGCGGTGTGACAGCAACCGACCGCCTCCCCAATTTCGCCTCCCGCGAGCCCCAACATCTACTTACTGTGATTCCGAAAATCTGTAATTCGTGCAAGCGTGTGCGCCGGTGCGCGACCGAGCACTGGCATGAATTATTCAGCGCCGCATCCCACCCTCCTTGCAGGCCGTCCATCACGCACAATGCAAGGCAACGACCCCGGTCGAGCTATACTACATGCAAAAACGACGAATGGCAACGGGCGTGTTCGGTTAGCCATCCACCTGCAGCGCAGCGAACCAGGGTCAGGCCCTGCCGGTACATGTGGACATCCCGGGCAAATGGCACGTCAAGAGGACATCTGGTGGAAAGGGCACTTCAAGAAATAGTGGGCGTGAAGCGCGTGTCGGCAGCCCCGCCCTGGGAAGAACTTTTGGCAAGTGTGGCTCAGGCGCCAAGCGCGGCTGCCAGAGATCGGGTGAGGGGATGCTGCCATCGTTGTCAATCAGACGAACCGGAGGTGTATGGTGGAAGAAAATCATGCCTCAGTCCGATGCTGGCTGGTCGCCCTGAAGGGGACAGTCCAGCGTGGCAGATGGGTGGCTGAAGATTGGTGGAGGACGGTCCCTTGGCCACTGGCAGCAACGCAAATAATTTGACAAAACTACCGATTCTTGGGAACCTGGATTCTTTGGAGCCGCCCGCTGTGCCATGCCGAAATACTGGCTCGTATCTGTCATTAATGGCTTTTGCATGATACGATGCTGGCGATATCGGCCACCAATGGCTTCAGCTTGGACCCTGAGGGCCCTGGATCGATGTCTTACCTTTCCAGCTAATCCAGCTGGGATGGGAACCTGGCAACTGGAAATTCCAAATCTTCTCTGCCTCATGCTCAAGTTTGCGCGCTTGCGTCACACATATAGCATGCTCGCCTGATCAGGGCCCAATGCTCAGTGACTACCGCTGGCTTTTAAACCGTTCCGCATAGTCCTTTCCCAAACGTAACGTTTGGCCTTCTTTAACGAGAATACAGTAAAATAAATGACGCTCTTTTGCTATAATTTTTGCGGAGCAATGTCAAAATAATCAGAATAACACTCTTGGAAACAAATGCGGAGCAAAAAGTGTAACGGTGAAAATTTTCAATGCGATAGGGTTTAAGACTAAGGGGAAGCATGGACACATGGACACTGGACACAATTTGGGGTTGTGGAATGGAGATGGCCATGCTGTGAGCAGGAGCAGCAGATCGGGACAGAACGCACAACAGATTCACAGCACCACAAATGAAGAATGTAGAACTGAAGACAACACCAGCATGTGGGCTACAGAAGGCTGTAGTCCTGGCATTGTGCCAATCTTCCCTTACTGGGGAGTATGTGCCAACCATGGGCAAGTGGGGTACAACAGTTGTAGTTGTGCGTGTTGCAAGTCGTCAGAGCCGAGGTCGCAGTTGACCGACTGTTCAGTTTGCCTTACTGCAGATCTGTGAAATTGGTTCTTTCCATGCTTTAACTCCAGTCCGTTTTAAATTCTGCTGTGTGGATACCTCGACTGGTGATTTACACCCACCTTCACATTGATACAGTTCACAACGTTCGAGTCGATACCACGCACATCTCCCAGAGACAGTGGGTCGATCATCACCGAGCCATCAGCAAGCTCCAATTTCTGTGTGAACACAGAGCAATACGTTGTCAAGGACAACAAATCCAGAGAAAGTATCATTCCGATTTGATTCCAACTGCAGATTTATGCAGCCACCTTCAGTTTGCAAGCACCAGGGAGACGATCGCGACTGCTCGTCAGGCTCCGGGGGGAGGAACTGACAGCACGACATAAAGTTGGGAGGCCAGGCATGCCTTTGTACTGTTCTATTTGATGCACTGCCAAAGTCAAATATGTTGTGCGCCATTTTCATGTCCCTACAAGCAGAATGCTGTGTGGATTCATGTCAGGCCTACAAGCGTGTATCAATAATGGGCAGGAATCATCGCAAGTCGCAGGTAAGCCCAGGAACAAATTTGACTCAAATTTAGACTCTTATGAAGGCTAGGGCTCCTAACAGCAGTCTGGTAAGATGGGCTACTATGGAAGACATTGCCCTTTGACATCTGGTAGGCAGGCCCCTGAGCTGGATCAGTTGTTGCCTTAGAATAAGATCCAAAGAAATTACACCAACTGTCTCAAGGAGACAACAACACAACAGGAATTCGTTTCTGCCATCAACTGTGCTGTGGCATATGACATTACTGGAGCTTGAACAAATACTGGTGGGATCTTGTGTGCCTGTCATCGCTTGCAAGTGCAAAGATATTTTTGCCACCGCTTTTGCACTATTGTAACCCAGTGAAATTCTTAGAGTATCAGCTACGCAGCACTGCAGCAGCAACAAGCAGAACATTGTTCCAAAAAAACACAGATTTTTGGCTTTGCCGTGCAGGTCATATTGAAGAATATCAGAGATGGCCTACCGATGCCGCCCATTACCAGTTTCTAACTGTATCTTTCCATTCACTGTCGTTTTATTACTAGTAATGTTGGATGCTGGGTGCTGTGCACTGGGTAGCATATAATTGTCTCTTCAACCCAGAGACCACATGTTGCACTGTGGGGATACACCTCCAGGGCAAGAACTTCTGCTGGACACTCTTTCCGCATCAGAAGATGAAGATTATGTTTCAAGTTGGAACGCAAAACAGCACGCACTGCTTTGGTAATATTCTGTGTTGACAGAACGGACAAAAGCTCAACATTGGGCAGGAATTTGCCTCCTGTCAGACAAGAGTATCCTGGAACTTTCGCCTCTCAATGGATAACGGAGGCATCAGTCCCTGAGGGCAGCAGGCGAACGAGCATCCAAGGCTGGGCACGGAGCGAACATTTGCTGCACCGCACACGCGCTGTGAAACTGCATGGTACTCACAGTCTCCATCTTCTCCTCCCCATCAGGCAGCTTCAGCAAACACTGGAGGCACAACAAACGACAAAGATCGGCACGCCTGCGGGCCAAAGCACCGCGCAAAGCACTCGGACAGAAACACAGCGCTGGCCCGGAGGCGTAGCGCCCAAACGTTGCCACGCCGCGCAACGAGCGCAAGCCACCAATGCAGCGACTTGGCGACTTCGGCACGTCACTCTCTGACACCCCTCCCCCCCCCGCCTCCTCCCCGCGCATCCCCCTAGCGCCTCTGGCCTCCCTGTTGCAGCACCCAGCCGAACGAGGCACGCACCGCGGAACCGCGCCCCGTCGATTCGCAGCACCCACCCGCGTCATCTCACAACAAAAACATCCAACAACGGCAACGACAGCGATCCGACACGCGGCCCATGCGCCGGCGCCTCCCGTTCCGCCAACGCAGCCACCAAGGGCGCCGAGATTCGTTCCCCCACCAGCCAGGCGCCCCATTGCCGCCCACCGCCCGCCCCGCCTCCCTAGTCCAGTCGAGCGGGATTCCGCCAGCTGGGCAAATGCCCGCCGCGCCCGATGCCACTCCGGATCCCCCCGCGCGGCCGCGAAACCCCTCCGACAAAATTCGCCGGGCGCCGATCCGCGAGTCGGAGCGGGTGTGCCGCTCCGCGATGCGCCCAGCCGCCCGGCGCCCGGGGCCTTCGACGGGGGCCCGAGGCCGGGATGGCAGGCCGATGCGCCGCAGCCGCTTGCCCGACATGCCTCCAAAGCGGAGCGGCGGCCCTCGAGCGGGGTGCCGCGGGGGCCGGAGCCCCGATGCCGCGCCGATCACCCCCCGGCGCCCTCCGGTCGCCGCACGAGTCCGCAGCGCCCCGCCCCACGCACAACGGCGCACAACCCTCCGACCGCACCCCGAGACAAGCGAAAAATCCGCTCCAGATCCAAAACCCTTGCCGCCCCGACAATCCCCAAACGGCCACCGCGCACCTTCACATCCTCGCCCGTCTCCTGCTCCTCCTCCTGCCGCTTCAGGTCCCGCGTCTTGTCACGGAGGCCGTCCAGCTGCAGCCCCATCGACATCGAACCACCCGCCTCGATCGCCGCGCCGGATCTCCGATCCGCCTTCCGCTCTTCCCCTCTGCCACCTGCGGTAAGCGGGCCCCTCGCCGACCGGCCTCTCCCCGCCTCGGCACACCTGTGGCGCAGCGCGCACCGCAAACCCCCTGACGCGGGGCGTTTTCAGGAAGGCGGGCTTTTCACCGGGCCCACGACGACGCCCCGACAATCAAGGCCAGGATCACCGCGCTTGATCCGATCGTGCGCATGACCGACCCCGGCCACGCAACCGGGTGGCCAATCATCCGCACCGAATGCAAGAAATCTTGCGTATCGACTGCATCTTGCGTAAAATCTTGCGCATCAACTGCGTTTTGAACATCGGGTCAGTGTATCAAGTCGAGGGGAAGTCATCCGTCATTGGGCTGCCAATCAGGGGGAGAAGTTTCCGTCGATCGACAGGCGTTCCGGGCTGTGAGGTAACCGTTAGGCCCCAGTTTCGCGGTGGGATGCAAAGTGGCTCGACGGTGCTGTCGTCAAGGAATCTGACGCATCAAGAAATCTTATGTGTCTCACGTGTCGCGGTGTGGCCCTTGTTGGAGTGCGTGTTAAAACGGTTCTTCCTCGTCTCTAGTCGGCACTTGATGTTGACAGTACATGGCAACAACTAGGGATGGTACCCAGGCTGAAAAATCCGGACCCGGGTACCCGGAGTTTCCAGAACCTGGGTACTCGGGTGTACCCGGGTAACCCGGGTGCATTCCACACCCGGTTAATCACGAACACCCGGGTACAACCAGTACCCGGTCCGGATATATACCCGGGTACGGAAACCGGTTCGCAGCGCTTTGCCGGCTTCTGTCTAACGGAGTCCACGACGGCGCTGCAAACGGTGCAGAGTTTGGTGTTTAGCGGACGGACGGACGGTGCGTCCGCGAAAGGGCGGGGTAGCAGGCCTCCCCGAGGAGGCAAATATGGGGGGAGTGGGAGGAGACGTTCGGCCTCCCACTCTCGCCGTTTTGTGGCGTGTTCGGCGTCCAAGCTTGGGACTCAAAATAGGCTGCAGTTCGCAGTTCGCAGTCGCCCCCTGTGGCCGCCGATTGATGCCACCCGCGGATGCCAATCAGGGCACCCGCCGTTGGCACCAATCGGCGGCCGCGAGGGACAGAAATGGGGGAAGTGGGAGCCAACTTTCGGCCTTCCACTCTCGGCATTTTGTGGCGGACGTAGCCACACAGAGTGTGGACGGGGTTGACCTTCACTGAAACCAACGCGGTGCGAAGCAACGCACCGAGCGACTGCTTGTCAATTGCACAGTACCCGGGTCCGTACCCAGGCCGGGGTACTGGCAGTACCCGGATAATCCAGGTACCCGCTTGTACCCACCTGTACCCGCCTGTACCGGCCCGTACCCGCCTATACCCGGGAACATACCCGTACCTGCTTACCCGGGTACAAGTGCTGGCGAGTACCTGGGTAGGCGGGTACAAGATAAAACAATACCCGTCCCGGGCACCCGGATATCTTGTACCCGGGTTTCATCCCTACTAACAACTTAATCAGGGAATACTGTATGTCGATTTTGTTACGCTCAGCGTCAATTTGACGTTATGCTCAGACCCCCACCACCACCCACCCAACCTTGTGTGCTCATCTTTGCTTCGAAGGCTCTATATCATATTTTCATAGTATGGAACAGAGCCTCACATACACTTGCCCAGGAGGGGGGGGGGGCTTTGTATGACATGTTTCTCTTTCTTTTTTGGTACAGATCTTCCTCCCACCCGCCCCTTGGCGCCAATCCTCATGTCGAAGCCAGGATGACTCAGCATCATAACATGATGGCGTGGTGTTAATTTATTATGTTTGTCAAAAAAAGTCCAAAACTGCAGCAATTTTGGTGGGCTGAAAACATAGACGCGAAATGCCATGGCAGATGATGGGGGTCAGTTTTGGAAGCCGCCAATCGAGATTTTGTGGAGCATTTCATGAAAACTGAGAGCCAAAGGGAAGTTTTGAGACAATTCATACGTCTGTTGCCGCTTTTCAGCAGCTTTTTAGGTATCTTCCAAGCTTATGTTGTTTTCGTTGCAATAACATATCTTATGCAACACGTCTGCCTGCCCCCCCACCCCACCCCTAGCATGAAATTGACGCTAAGCTTAGCAGTTTCGACATAATGTCTTCCCTTACTTGTAACTTGACATAGTGCCCAATATTTAAACCAGACAGGGGACCCAAAACTTCGCACGAGCGGATTTCCTTTGCCATGGAAATGCCAACGCGCGGAATGTTGATATTGCACCTGTACGTGTTGTGGCATGCCGTGTCCCCGTTTCGTGCTAGCACAACTTCAAATGCGTTCACAACTGGAATGTTTGCTGTCTAATATGACCAGTACTGCGCCGAAAAACACACAAATCTGAAAGAACGGAAACCCACATTTTTGGTGCTTAGGCAAAATTGTTTTGCGATGCGCTGGAGATTCGCAACTGATCATTCGCGCATACTAATTCATGTACTTGTTCAGTGCTGCTTAAAAACCAAATATTGCTCCATACCGGTACCAACTTGAACAAGAATATTCATAAACTAAACTCATAAAGTAAACGATCAAGGACTGCTCCTCAAATACTGCTTTAAACGGATGCCAGCCAGCAGTGAAACGATGCATCTGGGTACCCATGAGGTACGGCTTGTCGGCACCACCTCAAGGCAACGATAATATACGATAATGCACACATGAATTTGAAATGCCATGGCCACGTGAAGCAATCACATGTTTGTGTCATTTTTGTTGCATCCAGCAAGACATGTGCTGCGTTCCCTGTTTGGCGTTGCACTCTCTTCCCACCACTGTCATTACCCTTGTGCCAGAATCGCCCTCCACACGCTGGTGAAAATGCAACCAGAAACTTGGACAAGGAAGCACGATTTGGATCCATCATAACACGGTTCACTCTCCGCCGCCCAGCATTTCCGCATAGGAAAGTCTTCACCGTTTTCAGAAGAGGGTTATACCGAATCTAGGTAGGTTCATTGCAGTTTGTCGTACCGGCATCGCCCGTCGCTTTTATCGATCCGCATCAGCCTTTGATGATTGTCCGTTACCTATCATTACCAAATATGAAGGCCATGGGGGGGTGTGAAAGTGATGAAGGGCACTAGGGGCCCAAGGACCCAAAGTCCAGGCACCCCTCATGACTCTATAAAGTCGCTAATTAGCGACCTTCATGATTTCATGGCCTTGTGGCAAAATGACCTCAACGATCTCCATGACAGTCATGGCCGTTAAGACCTTATACCATCTTTTCCGGACATGAAGTCATGAAGGTAATGAAATTCATGAAGTGGATCGGACATTTGTGCAGCCTTTGCCGGGGGGCAGAAGCGGGAACGCATGCCCTGCGGTGCCCTGTGGGTGACCTGCGGAACCGACGCAAAGCGGTCTCTTTGAACAATCGCTTTGAAACGCCAGCCCAGGATGGGAGAAACCAGCCACGACGAAACCTTTGCGCTCTTCGAAGAGCCCACGAGTTCGTGTCCTCAAATTGGGTTGCCTTTGCGAGCGAGGTAAATGCGGACCCCCTTTATCCGTGTTGCTGTGCATGCGACGGCCGGCCATGGGCGCAGGCGGTGGCAGTTGAAAGGGTCGATGGGCGGTACGTGTGATGATCGGTGCGCATTCCCCAAGTAGGCAGGCCTGGAGACATTGAGAAGAGATGCAAATACGCCCCTGGTGATCAGATGGAGCCATGCAAGCACCTTTTAAGCGTGCCTCGCATGAATTGTTAAAAGGAATGTCGTGCTAAAATTGCAGCCATTGAAGACTGTAAAGCACAGAAGTTTGGTGTGCGAAATGGCAGTTTTCCAGATTGTCGCCAATAGGCGCAAGTGCATTCTGTCGTCGAGCGTTCGACCCATGCATTCAATAGATATTTCCACAGAGACAGATATAGCACTCCTTGGGGAGGAAGAGGTACAAGGCCAGTTGCTGTACGGTACTTTGTTGTACCGTTTTTCTAAAGGACGCTTTAAACTCAACCTCGCCGGGAACTTTCCAGCTGCCGTCGCCATCTAGCCACAAGCCGCCCCCTTTCATCAAGGCGCCAAAACACGAGAACTGACCGTGAACGGAATGTCCGTGCCTGTGCCGAAAAGGCTCCAGCGTTTGGCGCAATAAAGTATGGAGTATTCTTCCAAGGCTGAATGCATTCTCCACTATTCCCGCCATCGCAGTACTTACCGCGGAAGCTTGCCTGCCAAGCGTTGCAAAATGGCCTTCTTCGTGCGAAACCCCGAGCCTTGAGGGACCCCTTCCCCTCCCCCCACCCACCCCTGCCCCCTCCCCTCCCACCAGCCGCCAAGTCACCCAAGGATTGAGAATTTCCCTTTCTTGGCCTTGATAAATTCCAACAGGTCCGGCGCGCCCCCGCCCTTGCCGAGTTTCAGGGCGTTGAGATTCGGGCCCGGCAGCAGGCTGCTGATGATGTCGTCGACGCCGTCCTTGGCGACATTCGTGAATCCCAGAGGGCCCCCGTTCAGGAGGGTGGCGCCCGGCGGGAGCGTGGCGCTCGTCAGCAGCTCCAGGACGGGAATGGGATCGAAGGCGGCGCCGTCCAGCACCTGGATCACGGCCTCCACCTCGTCGCCGAATTGCCTCTCCTCGGCGCACTCCTGGGGCGGCACACGGCACGTTTCCCATTTAAGAAAGCAACAAAGAAGAAGAAGAAGAAGATTTCCGTGCACCGTGGTATATTCAACCTTTCCGCATGGCAACGTAACGCTTGGACTTTTTTGCGGAGAAAACAATGAATAAATAAGGGTCGAAAATAACGAAAATTCAAAAATAACGATCCAAACATGCGGAGCGAAGACTTTTACAGAAAAACTTTTCGATGCGCAAGAATTGAGTTCACTACGGTATGGTGTTGTGACAAAGATGTGTATGTCACTGTTCGTGATATAACCGCAATGCATGGCCCATTAGAATGCATCATGGCCACATCAAGGGCCACCCATGCGTCAGACCACGACTCCCACAACCTTAAAACGAAAACTCCGTGGAACAGTCTCATGCAGTGCGTTCGTTCAGGGTGCCTCCCGACCGGCGGCGGAAAGCATAACGAGGATTGGTGCCGCTGCCAGCGTTTTGGAGCAGTTGAAAGTCGCAGATTTCCGAGCAACCATCCGCAAGTCAGACAACTCGCTACACGCCTGGCTGTGCCGAAATTCATTGACGCAAAATGGGGACACTATGGAGCGAACATCGCACAATTTGTGCGACGGTTCACCAAAATTGGACGTGCAATGCACATCGTCGCAAAGCACTTGGCAGTTCAACTACCTGTGGTGACTGCGGGGCTACAGAGCAAATATTAGCGCTTTAAGCAGAAGTTCATGATGGGTTGAAGATTTCGAGCTGGCAGGCTTGCTAATCCCGATCAAAGCGCTTTAATCGATTCCGAACACACTACCTGCTTGGTTTCCACGCCCACCAGGGGTGGTTTTCATCGCCTACCAGGTGCACGGGCTGTGTTTTGAAGATGAAATCGCTTTGCGCAACGGGCAGCGCCCCCGCATGGAAATGTTTGTATCGGAAATACTGTCCTCCGTTAGGGTTACAATAAACAAGACAAGGCTGTGCCCCAGGAGCTTTCAGGCGATGCCGGTCAATGGGAATGCGTTTTGAGCAATGCAAGAGGAGCCCCTTCTGTCATCATGCACGTGCCAGCGGCTAATCCCTGGCTCTTTGCAACTTCGAGTCGCCTGCGGTTGGACAGCGGATGGATGCGTCCCCTTGCGCAGATTCAAAATCGGGGCTTCGGATTACTCCTTTCTGAAAGCACAGACCGACCAAATCGCGAATGTCCAGATCTGCCTTTCTGCCTTGTAGCGGCAAGTTGCCGGGCCCATAAACATCGTCCACGGGATGACCATGAGGTCGTAACATGAGATGATAATGAGATCGTAAGATGATCGTGAGATCATAAGATGATCAGGAGATCATATTATGATCATAACATCATCTCAAACGTAAATTCTCACTGCTTCATCGTTGTGATTCAATGTTGCTGTAATGCAGGTTGCTGTGCGAAACACATTGTTTGCTCAACGGCTGTGTGCTCACCCTTGTGTGGTATTGCTCTCCTGTATTGTGCTCTGACGTGTACGTGGGAGCTGTTTTCCTGTACGTAATTTTTGGCTTGTTACATTCGATCACGGCCTTCCAGCTGAAGAGCTCCTTCTTGTTCCTTATCACGCACGACCCCGCGTCGATGGTCAAAGAGAGACCCAGGCCTGGTGGCAAATCATACATTGGGATTCATCCATTCGCACAGGAAATTGGTTCATTGAATTATCAAAGAAAGTACAGTATTTCGCAAATTGTTGTGTTCATAAAAATGTCAGAGAGGCTTCTAGAATGAAACGTTCATTTACGAGGATATAGAATTTCTAAAATTTCATGCGGATACAAAGTAATCTTGGATGTGTAGAGGCCAATAACATCTATGCGTCAGTGCTCTTCTCTACACGTTAGGAAAAAATTGCGGCTTACGCATTCGCTGTTGTTTTGCAGAAAGATTGGTGGCGCTACTTGCTTTCATCATTGAACGCTCAAGCATGTATTATACTGACACTCTAAGTGCAGATATTCTTGTGGATTGCAAGAACATGTGACCACAGAAATGCACATGGCGGCAGCGGTGTGCGTATCTGTGCTAATAGAAGCTATCAAAACTGATGCCACGACCACAGTCGCCTGCAGTCACAGAATATTGGATTCTGATGCAATTCTGGTGATCTGCAAATCACAGAACTCAAGGAAGTGGTGGAATTTGCAGCCACATCATGGAATAAAGCGCCATTGAACTTCAATGATGCATATATAAAATCATGAATGTCATTGCATTGTGCAGAGTCAAGCTCGGCGCATGCGAATATGATGAAAAAGGCGCTCTTAGAAAAATAGCCTGACAACAAAACCCCCAAGCAACACCCACCACAAATTCAGGCGTTTCTTCTTTTGCATTCACAATTAATCTCGGTGAAGCATCCGTTTCAATGCATCCATTGATACATTATTTGAAACAGGTTGCAGCTGTCGGTAAAATTGGTTTGCATGTGTCCATATCATCGAAATTGCGTAAAGCTGCCTCTATTTACATGAAATATTGTACAGAGAGTCCACATATATATGAAATACTGAACTGGTAGTTCACGAAGCGCGTAGGCGCCCTTGCGTTTTTACCATTCGCCAAGGTTTGTTTCTTTATCAGAAGGAAAATGTCGCGTCAAATCCGTTGAATGTAAGTTTCTGCTGATGCGAGCAGGCAACATTGCATCGTTGAGGCTTTTGCAACGCTGCACATCTCGTTGAGAGAGATTAAATTAATCCAATCACCAAATTAGGTAGAACCCTATCACCATTGGGCCCCGGTTAGGTCCTAGCGCCCAGACTCGGAAACCCGGACGCAAAATTTTGCGATTTTACACGATTGTACACGATTTCACACCGTGTAAAATGGCCGATTTTTTACTAGTGAAACTGGCGCTTGGCCTTCGCGGACACTGGGGCCCAAGTGCTGGGCCTCCTCACCTGAGGATAAACCACAACGACGAGAACTGCGGGAGCGTGGTGCGCGCGACCGTTGCGCGATCGTTGCAACCGACGATTGAGGTCGGTCAGCGATCACCCGCGATTTTGTGGCATCGCAGCGGGCCCCAGCGCCTCATGGACGCCGGCGCTCAGGCAGAGTGTGCATCCCTTGAGCCCCTCGACCGGCGATTAAAGTTACCATCCTGGCTGTCCAAGAGATGGCAAGCTATGTTCTGGCTGAGCGTGATCTGCTTTGGGAGGCGCAGGCGGGAAGGGCTTCCGTGGAATGCTTCTTTCTGGACAGGCCACGAGCCTCCTTTGCTGCCGTCAATCTTTCCGGTGAGGACAATTGCAACCGGGGATGCGGCTTCAGTGACCCGCTGAAGCGTTGCCACTGGACGCGCTGCGGAAATTCAAAGCCACCTGTCCCTGCCCCCTCCTCCGCACCCCGCCCATGTTGATTGGCGAGCCACGAGCAAGACCGATTCCGATCCATCCTCGCCAGGGTGTATGCCCCATGAGCGAGTGTACCTGCAACACCGTTGAGTTTTGTGGTGTACTGTGTTGGCATGAGCACGCACCCTTGCAACCGCCCTAGGAGTTGCCTCCATCAACTCGCAGGAACCCGAAGGGTGCCGACACCCGCGGGTCGGGGAACCCGGCCGGGGAACTGACTGATCAGCGCCGTTTCCGGTGTCGACCCCGGCAAAGGTCGCTACTAGCGACTCGCTAGGACCTAAAACCAGGGGCGATGGTGATGAGATTCCGGCGAGCTTCTAAATTAAAGTAAAATGACCAAAGGGGGTCCTCTATGAGATATCCTGACAAAAGGGGGTGCTCTGCACTAGGAAAAAAGGGCAAAATAACACGTGTTTAAGCGTGTACAAAGTTTACGGGTTTGTGTTATTATTGTGTCCTTAGCGTGCAGAACTTGATGAAATGTGTTTGATGTGTGTTCACAAAAGTGTTATTTGGCCCTTTTTTTCCTAGTGCTGGCGGTCCCCTGTACATCAAGCTTGTTGCTAGACCGGCGCCAGACCGGCGCCGGTCTGAAACCTGGCCCCACTGGAGGTGACCGCGCAGAGGTCACCCTGTTGATATTTTCACCCCCGCAGAGGACACCTTTTGTCAATTTCCCTTTTGGGGTGTTTTGGGGGTTGTTTCCCTTTTGCAGGCATTGTGGGGTCTTCGCGATGTCATTCAGACGACCACCCCTGCCCTTGGTGTATAATTTAACTGCAGCCGGTCTCCATAAGATAATTAATCACTACGAGCAATGACCTGATGTGTTGCCGCCTCAAAGTTCATTAAAGAGCGACTTCTGGTACGAAATCTGAAGAGATGGCCTGTAGACCTAAATACTTCCTCCTTCCTAAATCGTTAGCTTCTCTTTAGTTTAGTTCATTCAGGGCATTCCAAAAACATGCATTCTCACCAGCATGACACAAAAGGGTGATTTTTGAATTTCTGACCATGCCATCAAGAGGCAAAGTAAACTTGCATTGCATCTGTACTCATGGAGAGAAATGGCTGCATGTTATTTTGAAATCACCAGACAGTGCTTTGCGTCTTTGTGGTGAGTTTTCTGCAATGAGTGATGATCGAGACGCAACGATCACTTAGTACATGGGTCAGGAAGCTGCAGAATTGTTTGAAAACGATCGGATTCGTGATTGATGGGCTGTGTTCGACGGGGAAGCGCGTTGATGACTGTTGCAGTGCGAATGAAGTGCATGCAGTGAATTTTTTTTGGCAAGATCGGGGTTGGCAGAGCCTGCAGAAATCCAAAATGGCAGCCTGGCCATTTACAGGATTGTGGTTTTTCACAATTCGGTTGTGGAAAACGTCAGTTTGGCATTTTTTCTGCGCTCAGGGTTCATTTTTTCAACTGAACGCTGCCAATGACCTCACTTTAAAAAGAGCTCCTACAAAATCAACGCGCTGGAGGTGTCCTGCATCTGCCCAAAACCTTCACCCCTCACTTTGCTACACCATGGCTGCGCTCGCCATTGCCGTGTGCTCTCCGCCGCAGCTCCGCAAATCCCACAAACTCCCTTCCGGAGTTCCGACCGCCACATTATCTCGCAGGCAGCTTCGATCGCCGCTTGCTCTCCCCACAGCACCGATCACCGCTTGCTGTTCCCCACAACTCCGATCGCGGCGTGCTTTCTCTGGCAGCTTCGAAGCTATCCTAGCTGGAGACCAGGAATTCTTGGTCTCCCCTCTTCACACCCAATCGCCGGGGTGCCCCTAGTAGGACCACCCCGCGGCCCGGCGCCAGTTTCACACCGATTTGGCGCCGGTCTAGCAACACGCCTAATGTACAAGGGGCGGTCAAAGGAACCCCTTTTGTCATTTGCACCCCCCACAGAGGACCCCCTTTTGTGACAAAGTACCCCTTTTTTCAAATCTCACAGAGGGCCCCCTTTCACCACTTTCCCTTGAATTAATACCATGTCTCGTTGAGAGAGTGGGACCGGCCGAGGTTCCACCGTCCACCAAAGAACAAGGTTAGATTTTCCCAATCATGGCCACTATAAACGTACGCACCGATATCAACCCAAGGAACTTCTGGGTCCTTTGAAGCTTCCCCTTTACCAGCCTCTGCCTTGGACACTCAACTATCCCCAATTTTGGGGCCACGCCATGACAAATCTCAAAAAATTAACCGGCACAGGAGTCTGTAATTGACGATGCAATCTTTGGGCAACGTCAAAATGGGTCGACCCCTTTCCGGCGGCTGACCGGGAACTCAAGTCCAATCGATTCGCGCTATCCCAAACACGCTGTGGGTGCCATGCTCTCAACATCTTTTCTTCTGAAACAAACCATTGCCAAAACAGTGCACAGTTCAATGGACTACATTGCGTAGCAACCTTACGTTGTATGTTGAAATCTAAGGAAATGAAATTGAAGTGTGCTGCAGCATCGGAAGCTAAAGATTGTTCTCCATCCATTGATATATACAGAGAAGATGGGGTTACCAACGTACCTTTGAACTCTGCCCGTTTCTTTTCCGGCGGTCTGAATTCAGCGGGACTACACAGAGATTCCTCCACAGCCTCCCCCAGCTCCTTGTACGGCTCCCCCATGTCCTCAAATCTCAGGAAATTTCGAACGGCGGCTTTCCAAAGGTCGGCGTGGGCGTCCTTGATGGCCTCCTGCTCGTTGAGCTTTCCCAGAAACAGCGCCTCAAGCCTGTTCTGATCGCCGCTCAGAACAGCCTTGAGTGTTTCCTTCTTGCTGCTCAGAATGCCCTCCAGGCCGGAATAGAGCACCTGCGTCCATCCGAGCACTGGGCATGAAGGCCTGTCCCTTTTGAGTGGCAGTTGTTGCAGCATTGCAAGCGCAGCCACCCTTACAACGTCATGCGACGCACATCAAAATTTTATGTAGTATAGTTAAATTGATTATACTTATATCGAAATCAGTTAATTATTAAGCCCACTGCACTGGACGTGCTGGGACCGATGCTGGCATTTGCGCACATCCACTTCACTCCGAAACCGAGCTTCCGATAGACCGCATTTCAAATGTACCTCACTTGCGCATTTGGATACTTTCGGAATTGGGGATGGGCATTAATCTCAAAATTGAGTCGCACAAAATACATCACAACGGCGTTTCATGCGTAACCCGATGCAAGGGGTATGCAGAATAAGGCGACGGATAATGCATTTTTAAGGAAGGGGTAAACCCTCCCGTATTAATTGGATGGTGCGTCGGCTCACATTGGAATGTACCCCAAGCCGATTTGGACCACGTAATTTAAACCACCTTTGGTGGCACTTAGGCGTCTCGGCACTGATTCATGAGCAGGGCGCACACATTCTCGCAGGCCGCTCATTTGCTTCTCATTATGCAAAAACATTGATGCATAATGAGGACGTTGACGCAACTTTCGGAGCAATGAGCAATTCTTTTTCATGCCTTGGTGAGTAATGCTGTGGAAATGGTCATGAATAAACATTGGAAGGACTTGGTCAGGCGACGTGGCCATGTCGCGCCAGAGTCACAACATCATGGCGCCGATTGTAGGGCTGTCTAAATGCAATTCCTCAGGCACTTATCGTGGAACATGGCTCCCAGAAAAGTGTCCACATGATGCACGAATTTTTCCTTTCTTAGCGCAGCTTACATCAACAGTGCACTGATCTCGCCAGTTCAATGAGCATGGAATTCGAAAGAAGCTATTCAAAGTGTCCAGACGATACGACGTCCGCGACGATTGTTGACTCATTCCTTCGCATTGCATTGGCGCAACGGCACATCATCTTGGCACCGAAATGTGGGAAATTAACATGTCTATCTAATAGAAAGATTATATATATATAATAAATATCGGCGCCCAAGCGAACTTAGTCTCCCAGAACTATTCCACTCTGGGGCACCTGAGATTTGCTTGTGGCGGACAGAAGCGTCCTGGAGATGCCCATTCATACTGCGCATTATTTAAGTGGTGCCAATTCGGCATTGGTGTTGTTCTTTTGTGTCAAAATTTCCACCTTTTCAGAATCGCGCAACTTCCAGGAGGGAGATGACAGCGATTTAACCAAACAAAAGCAAGATAACTCATTTCGATTGCCAATTATTTAAATTGGATCAAAAGACGTCGAACTGAATCCATGTTGCGTAAGCAGGAGCGCTTTATCGGCACAGTTTTCAGATTATCGAGCTCCCGCAATACTGGAAAATGGATCAAAATGTGCATTAACGTGTGCCTAGTCGTCTAGACCACTTTCATCTCACCTTGTAAAAGTCCGTCGTCGTGGCCGTCACAGCGCCGGTCGCGTGATGCGCCCTGTCCAGGACGTCAGCCACCGGATTGTCCGGAAGTTCGAAGCCGAGAAGGTCCAGCATGCGAGAGAGGATGTTGTCCTTCTTCTTTCCAAGGCCTCCGAAAACACCTTCACGAAACACTGCAGAATCAGGAAAGTGGCCAAAGAGCCCTTCCGGAGAGTTTGAGCTGGGAACCATCTTGGCTATTTCTGCTGCATAACAAAATCTTTGAAATGGTTGTAGATTCAGTTTCAATGTGTTATTTTCAAGTATAAGGCATTCTAAATTTAGGCATGGCTTTCGTTTAGTTTGCCAGAGATTTCCGAAGCTAGAGTTGTGCAACATCATGATTCTGAGTACCAAGACCTGTTTCTTCGCATTTCAGTACATATAGCAACAAAGACACCTCACTTTCACCAGCAATAGTTGGATAGAACTGTGCAGCCCATATTCCATCAGGCCCAAGCATTTTGTAGGCGATGCGTTCTTTGCATTTATTTCGAAATTTCACGGACATGATATACAATAATAGTGCCAAAAGGAAATAGGTCGAGATCGAAATTCAGAAAAACGGCATGGAATTCTTATAACGAAACACTCAATACTACTTATACGGTTTTTCCGATGGGATAGGCCTCTGATTTCTCAGCAGTAACTAAAATCGCCTTCATCCAAACGACTGTTATGATTTGAATTACCACCACTTATACTTCAATACTGTGCAGAATTTTCGGCCTAACTTTTGTATGAGGTCTATGGCCTCCACTGCAAGCAAAAAAGCAGTTTCGGCTCTTAGTATTGACTTATTGTGCAACAAGTATAACAATGATATGGATCAGTTGTTGTTGCATTGGTGGTATCACCAACAGGGGTCTAGATTCTCAGGTACGAGCAAGCCATAATTTGCATGCCATATGCGGTGAAATGCAGAGTCATAGCAATGTCATGGAAAACATTTTCTCGGCTACCCATGGCGCCTTATTCATCTGGCGCCGGTTTCGTCGCACCGTCGATCAAATCTGCCTTGGCGCCGAAGACGCCTTCCAGTATGTCGGCCTTGGTGTTCGCAACTCCTTTTACCAGACCTTTCTTGGCCTCGTATATGCCTTGCGCGACGTCCTTCTTGGCGTCAGCCGCCTTGCCTAGCAACTCGAAATTCCCTGGGAATGGGTCAAAGGCGTTCAATTTATAGAAAAATTTGCCGTTAATGCAATATCAGAAAATGCCAGTTTGCAATGCCAGCTGCGAAGGCATTCTGGACACGAAGCTGGCGCCATGAAAGTGATTGAGACGGTACAAAAGCACTTGTGGCGGCATATGTTTGTTTCAGATAGCACCCCAGCTGGCAACGCACAAATGCATAACATTCTTCAGCCTGTGTTAACTCGTATTCGGCAGTATTAGTCCATTGTTGGGCAGGGATACTGCTAATTGAAACCTATCCGACAGCGTCACTGACATTGGAAAACGTTGAGGCTATGTATTACATTGCATTGAGCGATTGCTAGCAACGATGTTATCGATAGTATCGATATCATTGATAGTATCGATAAATCGACCCACAGCCAACATGGGCGCTAATCTCACCGCCGACCACGTCTCCAATGACTTCCGTCTTCTTTTGAGCCACGCCCCCCAAGACTTCGGCCTTCTTCTCGGCGACGTCGCCGATGACTTCGACCTTATCCCCGATTAGGTTCACCTTCTTACCCAGAAGGTCGAACTTGTCTCCAAGCACGTCTCCGACGAGCCCTATCTTGGCCTCTTTGACGTCCTTAACTCCGCCGGCAATGGTGGCAGCGCCATCGCCAATTTTGTCTTTGATGTTGCCTGAGAGTAAACCAGATGGCACAAACACTCTAAGCCATTATTAATTAGCACAAATTACTCATATGTGTCATATTTTTTCCACGTGAGCTTTCAAAATGAAAGGCAAAAAAGTTAAATATTTCGGTTAATGCAGACGGTATTGGCCAAATTGGCCAAATCCGCTGTCCGCAATATTTCAGAACAAGTTGAACGCAAATCTAAATTGCGCGCAAGAACATTCATATCTCCATTACATGTTGGTGGAATTTTGATGTCCGAAAAATCAAGCAGAGATCGACTCGGCAACAAATTCAACTTAGAGGCGAGATGCACAAGTCTGCCATCGTAAATATACATGCAACCACTCCAGTCATTTATGTTTGATGGGCCCTGGATTTGAGGCATTTAACGCGTACTAGAGATGGATGCTGTGATCACAACAACCTCAGTACAGCGTGAACAATCTGGTGATAATTGTGACAAAATTGAAAATTTCCAGCTGACAATAAAAATTCACATCAAGTGATGTTCCGTTTTTCGCGATTGAGGGCACAATGGAGAAAACAAATGACCGAGACCTTGGGGCATTCGCTGCTACCTGCGAGTCAGCGGCAACCGTCTTCATCCATGTTAAACAAATTGTTCAAATCCTTGAAGGATTATTTATATACAGTGTCCGAAAATAATGCACCAGTAGCATTTTAAAGACAACTGATCCGAAGCATAGATGCAATAAAACATGCTGCTTTAGCATCCCGATTTGAGTAATTCACCTTCTATTTCATTCTGAATCTTCATCTCGAGCTTTGGGTGTTGTGTTCCTGGAAGTGTCCCATATCTAGATGCTTGCAGCATATGTTGTGGTGATTTTAAGAGCGTTTCGCTGTGCTTGAGGTTCCAGCTTCTGAGTGTTTGACTTGCTAATCCAAATGCAATCACTGTATTTTCAACACTGAGGTGAAATGTACGAACAGTGAAAAGAACACTCTAGCAGATCTCACCTGTGTATCCTTCGAATTCGCTTTTCTTCTGACCGGCGAATTCTGCGCACACAAAAAACATGATTTCGTAGCTTGTATCGCATGGATATCCTGTACATGAAAATAATGTTGCTCTTTCGCCAGACATTCCTGTAATTTCTCCCATCGCAACTTGCACCAAAGAGAGTATCTGGATGGTGTGCGTAAAATTGCATTTGCGGTTTGCGCAGAATACCCTTGACGTTAGCACCACGCTCCAGAATGTCTGCGTTCGGATCCAAAATATTCTAAGCCGATGCAGTTCACTAAACTAGACAAGTTTCAAGCGCGGCACTGCATATTCGGCTGTGAGGATACTCCCATCATGTTGCTACATTCCCTTGCCGCAACTCATCCAAAATACCGTCGCTTCCTATTGTCGTTTCAACGGAAGGGTCCCAAATTTTATACAATTATCGCTTCTGTTTCGCCTAACTGGTTGCCCATCAGGTCGGAAATCGGCAGCAGAAAGAACAGTGAAAGCCTGTGTTCTCTTCTGGACGATGCTATGCTCAGAACACCCTTTGAGGAAAAAGTGGTGCGAGCAAGTGCTCTACAGTGCTTACACCACTTTTTCCCAAGAGAGGGTTCCACACCCTTCTTCCTCTTCTGCATTAGGCAGAATCTGAAGCTCCACATTGGTTCGTGTTGCCATCGACAGCTAGAGACTTTGAGTTACAATGTAGCAAAAGGGCCACATGCATCCTGACGGAGTGCTCAGGACCTGTCCTGCCATTTGAGCGATGTGACCATCGGATGCAAAAGGAAAATAAGTCGGTTGGATTGCAGTGGACAAGAGGCTCATTTATTGCTGCTCGCAGTGCATCACCGATGCCGCAACGTTCACAATCGTCAACTTCCGTACCCCTCTGACTGTCGCATGTTTTTGATGCAGACGATGAGCACAGCAAATTCTGCATCTACCTCCACAGCGTGTCTCGCGTCCCGCAGCGCGCACTCAACCAATTCCAGTACTTGCTGTGGTCTCTAAGAGGTCTATTCGTACAATTATCTGCTCTTATTGGTTGTTTTCACCAGTGCACCTTTCTCAGCTGCGCGGTTGGTTGAGGCCACATGCCTGCGTGTTCACCAAATTGGACAAAACGCCTAACCTAAGGCTCGTCACTGTGCCAACGCTACCAAGTGGGCAACAAACTACCTAGCATAGGCCCTTCCAGCGTCGATGCCCATCAACCTATTGACAGGCGTCAAATGGTACCAGAGCTAGCATCGCCAAAATGCCGCTCCATCTGGTGGACACTCCCAACCACTCGCGGCCCAAAGCGGAAACGGAAGCGCCGGTTGCGGCCATTCCAGCCACTTTCCGCGCCGCGTCCGGCATGTCAGCCAAAAGAGCGGCGCCGTCAATCTCCAGGTTTCTATTTTGGGAGGGCGCACTCCCCCTCGCTACGCGATGCTCACACCGGCACCCGCGCCAACTCTTTCAGCATCTCCCACTGCCGCTCTTGGCCAGAAACCAAAGCGGTCCTGCGCCTCTACTACCCCGAGCCAAGCGCCTTCGAAGCGCTGCCGCTTGCCAGAGCGTTCCAGCCCGCATGGCAAAGAGGACGCCCGACCGGGGGTCAAACCGGGTACATCTGGTGGGGCGTCCCACTGGTCTACCAACGACCAGGACCAGGGGCAGGAAGAGGGCAGCCCAATCCCCTAAGCACCCTCCCACCCAACACAGAGGCGGACACAAGCGGACACCCAGCTGCGACCCCACCGTCCAGGATCTCCTGAGCGTCACTGGTCACTGCTCGAGCCGGTGCAATCAGAGCAGCCGCGGCGAGGAGGGCCGCCCAGAGCTGCAGGCGTCCTGGCGCCATGCCTCCCCGCTTGTGAAGGCTAGAAGCCTGAAAGTGGCAGGCGTTCGCCCGGCAGGGAGGCTGGGAGTTTGACGCCGTGCGCTGAGGCGGCCACCGCTTTGATCGACGGCGGAGCGCGCCGAGTTTGCCGGGCCGGGTTTCGCGGCGGGGACGGGGAGCTGCGATAACGCCCAGGGAAGGGCGGGGCGGCCGGCCGTGTGGGGGAGGGGCGGACCACGTGACCTATGGGACAGTGAGAGGGCCGCTCTCTTGCTGACGCAAGACGAGCGACGGCGCGTCGAGGGAAACAGGTAAACTATTTCTCAACAATACTAAGCAACAGAAATAGAAATCAATGAAAATTTGGAAAATCGAATTAAAAATCAGAAAACAACTAAAACTATTGTGAAGTCCTTATGACGTTAAAATGTGTGCTCACAGGTGTGCAGGATGGAAATAGAGTTGGCGGCAGCCCTCTGGCTGACGTCGGCAAAACGCCCAACGGCCTGGACATCGAAAATAAGATATGCACACCACATTATGGAATCCAGAATATGGCGTCCATATCCTCTACTCAATGTCCAGGGCATCTGGAAAACATGTCCATAATCTGGATATGCGTGTGCCGAGCTTGCAACTATCCAACACGGCGATATCTATCGCCTCGCCATGGACAGGGATTTGCCTGGGAGTACGCAAGGACATCCCACTGGCTGCGCCACCCCTTAGCGGTTCACCCCACAGCCCATCAAGTAGCCATACATGCGTAGAAGGGAAGAAGCAATCGGATGACAGTTTGCTTTGAGAAATACGATGTTTCGGCGATGTTTTCAGTGACACCATTTTGTGCAGCACGAACGCTCAGCCCACGGCGATACTTCAATTTTCAAAAAGATTGCCAGCCATTGGTGATCCAGAGAAAGGCGTTTGGAAATTCAGAAATGCGGTTACCTAGATACGACACTAATTGAGGACATCGGGTGTGTTCACATCGGGTTGACTCTGCCTAGGCGGTAACACCAGTACGACCAACTCCATCGAAACTATTACTCTCCTAGCAGCACCGTGATGGTAACGAGGCCCTCACGTACCTGATATACATGTTTTTGCCAGCCTAAAACATTTTTCGCGATGCCAACTGCGATTCCATTTTGACACTAAGGGGCGCCGCCCCAGTGATTGTGATGGTATTGAACAAATGTTAAAAATATAAATGGCATTTCAGCTAGTGTCACCGCATTTCCCTTTCTACTGATGTACTGAATTTATGTACATTCAGTACACTACTAGAAAACGAATCGTGGGGATGCTAACTTCGATGTCATTCACAATCAACGTAATAATTCTGTATCTATACGGAATTCTGCGTGCCTATGAGGACACAATATATATGTATACGGTTGTTCACGGTGAACTTTACTTCGCATTTCGCAGTGCACAACTTACTTCGGCCTCCAACGCCGCGATGGCACCACAGCGCGACATCGGCGATTCCGTCGAACATGCAGAAGTTTCTGCTATTGATTATTCGATAATTTCTCAAGTACGTAATAACATCGTGTACATAGTAATAGAATAAACGAGTATTACGCATTTATGATCGAATGCTAGCAATTGTATTTGCAAATACACTACACTTTGGAACAAAGAGTATACATTGTTCTTCCTCAGTTCAAGTTAATTGTTGTTTATTTGAAATACAAAATTCGTTACAAGAACGCATTGAAATTACAAAACAAGTTCAAATCATTGGGTGCCAAAACACCTAACTACCAGTTTTCAACTAGAAACAGTGAGACACGACCCCTTTGAGTGTCAAACGAAAGGTAAATTTTGGTCATTCTTCAACCCAGATATCAACGTTTACAAGGCAAACGGACCCTTGACACAAAGTACTGCCAAAACCTCAATACCTAATGGATTGACTTGCAATTTTGAGAGTTTACTCCAAACACACAAGAAAACTTTGGGTGAAATTTCATGGAAAACTGGTACAGGTACGATGGAGAAAAAACGCCCCAAACTCACAGACGACAGTTAATCTTGGGCGGAAATGCATCCGAGACTCCTGTTTCTTCCCGTGGTGGTGCGCCCTCATCATGGTGAAACTCATGTTGAAACGCCTATTGCGATAGCGCTGATCAGCGCTACCACAATAGGCCCAATCAATATGGGAATGTTATTGCGCGTGGCTGCCGCGCTGACAGAACAACTCGGACTTATTCCTCGTTCTGGCGGCCCGCAAGGACTAGACCTCCCTATACAGGCAGGTCTAGTGCTCGGGCCATCCCGTCAATATACACCTGCCAATACATATTGGCGATTGATGAATGCCGCCGAGAACATGCTGTCCTTCTTTAGGACGCCAGCCGCCTTTCGATGCATTTGGGACGCCCTGCGCGCCTGGGGAATGCTGATACGGCTAAACACAATAGTACGGAAAAATACGCGCATTATTCACTATTTTTCTTGGCCTAAAATTACGTAGAAACTACCGCGCAATTTCGCACAATGGCAGCCTCAATGACATGTAGTTTAATCGGTTGGTATCCGCGCCTGCCCATTCCATGGCGTCATCGCTTATGGCCACCGCAGCAGCGAATACGTCATCATGAAGCCTTGCATATTCGACTCCACGCAAGAGCATCAGTGGTGTGGTGGGATTTTACGTAAAAGCGTACGTATACGTATACATGTACGTTGCGCTGCTTGACTGACATTCATTGTATGGCTTTTTCGTTTCGGGTGCAAGCCGTGACGTGCCAATGACGACAATAGAGTAAGCGAAACCAGCGGTTCCACGAATGGGTTGCATTTCCTGCTTGACACGAGCTGGGACTGGTCGAGGCCATGGACATGATGCCCGCAGATTGATGGATGGATGGACTTATGGATGGATTGATGGATGGACTGACGGATGGAGGGAGGGAGGGACCGATAGATGGATGATTCGGCTGATTGATTGAGATTGATTGATTGATTGACTGGTTGACTGATTGACTGGTTGACTGATTGACTGATTGACTGATTGACTGTCCGACTGACTGACTGACTGACTGACTGACTGACTGGCTGACTGACTGACTGACTGACTGATTGATTGATTGATTGAAACTGACTGACTGATTCATTCATTCATAACGACATTGCGTTCTGGACAAGGGAGAGATTTTGTCATTTTTCAACAAATCATGTCAATCCATGCACGTGACGCGTTCGAAGGGGGCGGGCAGACACTGGCGAGCCACCTTTCATCAACGATGCCAGCAATTGATGACAATGGCTTGAAAGGGACAAAATGGCGGGAATCTGCCATGCAGATGATTGACAGGTTGCAACCGATGTGTGCGTGTGTACGTGTGGGTGGGTGCCTTGACTTAAGAAGTCAAGGCAGTCACCCGCACGTACACATGGTTGGCAGGTGAACCATTTGCCTTAACTGGCGAGCACTGCTTTTTTGTGCATGCAGGGCGATGTCAGGCACGAGTCCACGCAAAAGGAACCCGTGCCTTGCGTATATGCCTTGCTCCCTGTGGGTTTCTATGAAGGTGGTGCTGGTCCTGGACAAGGGACGATGGAGCAACATCGCTAATCGGCTTCTGGCGTTTTCCAGGGCGCTTTAACGTGCCAGTACATCGCCCGGTGATTATTAATCACTGATCAATTCATCACTGATTAATGGGTCATAGCGAAGCGTCGTACACGAGGCCACCACAATTTAGCACTGCTAAATTACCACTGCTGCTTCGATTGTTCCGCTAAGTTAATAAAAATCAGAATGCCTCCTTTCTCGATTCGCATATTAAACTCAAAATTCCGCACTTTTGCCTTGCACCTATAAACCAAGTGCACAGCATGGGCTTGGCATGCAGATCGCAGAGGAATGGCAGAAGATACTAATAAAACCAGCAGGGTGCGACCAAAAGAAACAAGCTGGTTGTGAATGCAGCACTGAGCACTTTCCCAGCCTTTTCCCTATCCACCGCCTCCACAATCAACAGACCGCCTAGTCCATCAGTGTGCGTGGCAGACTTCCATTTCTGACTATGACACTCTCATTGAGGCCTATCTGACAATACGGAGCAGCCATCCATACTGTGCATGCAGACTGCCTCCCAATCATGCAAGATTCAAGCCTGCAATGTGGCTAAAGTTCCACCCTAAAAAGAATGCAGCTACTGACCACTGCCAGGATATCCTGCAGTGGTGTCTGTTGCTGGGAAACTAACTTTGCTCTGCTTTCTCCTTCCCCCCTAACCCACCCCCAACCCCTGCCAGCAAGGCTTCCTGCTAATTGTCAGGGTTCCTGGCCATCTTCCAGTTGTCCAGGCTCCACGCCTCTGTCAAACGGCTGGCTGCTTGACTTGGGATCAGGAATGTGTGGGCCCAATAGAGGCCCTGCACTCTGATTGCCTGCCATCGTACGGTAATTTTCAGACTCGGGGAGGGGCAACTCAAGGTAGGGATCGGTGCCACCATTGTCTTGGATTGAGGGCATTCCTTCACCACTCTGAACTGATGGCTGCAGGTCCGCTTGATCAATGCCATGCAGCTGCTCCCCAAAGACCGCCAGTTGTGGCTCTGGACGCCCACCATCTGACCCTTCTGGATATTCTTCATCAAACACAAGCTCATCAGCTGACAAATCGACTTCCCCAATGCCAGGAGCCCCCTGCTCTTTCCTACCCATTTCTACCTTCTTGAAAACATCACTTGACCCGTCATTCATTGCCTCGTCACCCATCTGCTCACCTCTGAAACTTTCCATTTGCTCAGTTGTTGCGACCCCCTGCTGCATATTGTCATCAAGATATCTATGGCATCCTGGCGGCGTGCAGTCTGCCGCTTCTCCCAACTCTTCTGCCAAAGACTTGCTGGGATCGCTTACAGAAGCAGCCCAGGCAGCACCATCAGATCCATGCCCTTTCATGCGCTCCCTGGATTCAGTGTCCTTTGCATTGGCATCCACAGCTCCGCTCTGCAGCACACCACCAGAGGTCGTGTACTCCATGGCTGCCACGGGCAAGGGGCCATCATTGAGCTCATCCTGCATTTCATTGTTCACCTCATCGACAAATTCTGGCATACAATCTGCATGGTCACCCTCACGATCCATTGTGTCAGCAGGACAGCCACCTTCACCAGGATCTGGGCTCAAGGTGCTGGCCCAGGGCACCGGGTCGTCTGCAGCATTCACATCAACAACCTCAACATCAAGGTCATCATCGGCACTGCCCTCTTGCTGGAACTCTGGCCCGCCATCATCGTAACCACTGGCAGTGCCCTGTTCGTTGCCCACAGATTCACTCGGGCTGCTCACATCTCCAGACGAGGATGACACTGTGCTCCGCCCCACATCCATGGACTCAGCTTTGTCAAATGAGGCAGACGACTGTGGCTCACTGTCAGCTGCAGTGTGGTGAGAATCTGCACCAATCTGCTGCGAACCGGATCCGCTACTTCCACCCTCTATTTCTGCATCGCTGATGGCTGCTGCCGTGCTTCGGGACTCGCTCTTTTCCACACTCTGCTCAGCTTTGGGGCTGACTGCATTGCCCACAGCAGGAACAATACCTACCCCATCCTCTTCAGATCCCTTGTCCTGGAATTCTGCATCCAGCATCTGCTCTTCAGCATCTTCGTCATTCCTGCTCTGCTCTGATTCGCTGTCAGCGGTCGCCTCACTTTCCCTCTTGCCCTGTCCACCATCATCTCTGCACAGTCGTTCATCATCGCCATTGGCTATTTCATGAGAGCTGTTCACCTTGTCTGATGCATCTTCTGAGTTGCCTCTGCCAATGCTCTCTGGGCGATGCTCGACAACGTCTGCCTGCACACCATCGCAAGGTTCACTTCCATCAGGGATGGGTGTGCCAGGAATGGTCTCCTCCTCTCGTGAGTCTTGAGGGCTATCTCCAGTGGCCTCCATGATGACATCAGGCCCAGAGACAGCCTTGTCCTCATTAGCAGCCTGAGACACCACCCTAGAAGTCAAACCAAAGGTATTGCCAACTCTTTGCTTGACTCTTTTTCGAGCATAGTTAATCTGTACTGATAAAGAGGATGTAGTATTCCATCAGCAGTCAATTAGTAGTAGCATACTGTAAGTCATTACTTGTAGCATCTATGTACTGTTAGTTAATGCTTTCTTTCCAGTTGCCACAATGTGGTAAGGCATGGCCCTGGCACGGTTCTACAGCCAATAGATGCCTGACGATAAATGACAACAATTCCTCGTTACACGTGGAATACCAAACTGTAGGTAGACCTCAGTCGTTGCTACAGATCTCATTCGTTTCCTCTCACTCTGAGGACCCCATCCAATGATAGTGCATGTGGCCGAGTTTGGTTTCCTCAAATAAATGCTGCTATTCCACTGAAACAGGATTAAGCTGCGAGACCCTGCACATCTTCACAAGAAGCAGTCTCACGCTAACTTTGTGTGATGTGTGAGGCGCTGCCGAACAGCAGCAGGGCAAAATGCGCATCTGGCAGTAGGCGATGCACTCTTCAGCAAGCTCACAGACACATCAGAGATGTGCTGGCACGAGATCGAGTCATGATGCCACTTGGTGTGGGGCCTCCAAGCAATCTGATCAACAGAACAGCCACAAAGCAATACCCACAGGACTCGGCTTGCCTCAAGTAAGTACCTGTTGTTGCTGCTCCTGTGAGGAATTGGATGCTGCGGGTCTGTGGCCCTTGGCTTGCAACTCCTTCAATTTTCCCAGCTGCAGCATGACAAGAGCTGTGTCAGGCCTGTGGCAGACAGTGCATTGGCCATGCACCATGCTGACATCAGCATATCAGTGCCGATAGCATCCAAGAATGCAGCAATGTCAGGCACAAGCAGTGACCATAAATGTTGTTGAAATGAGTCTCAAAAAGAAACAGAAAAGGATAAAGTCAATTCAAGGCAGATCACCCCCCTTGGGCAAGGTCTTTGCAGACCCTTGACAACCGTACAAAGATGGCTCGACCTCTCCCAAGTGCAGCAGGAAGAAAATTTCTGGAGTGGCCAAAGAGCCGCATGAGCATGAAGGAGCTTACACACTGTGGAGGGTGTTGCCCTGCACGGCAATACTTCAACAATGCAGTCTTCTCGCTGCAGCTCCAGGCTTACTTTGCCGGTTTGGATTTGGGGAGCAGCGTACTGCTTCCATTGCAGATGCACTATTTCAACCAAACCCGGCAGCACTTCGATGCCAGGCCCCATTATCTTCCGCAACAGGCAAGGCACAAAACTCCCAATCGCAGTCCCCGCTCAGGAGGAGCTTGCCACAGCATGTTGCATTCACGACATGGCGATGTGACGATCTCTGCAGCTCCGCGTGCAAGGCTGGGCTCCTCCCACTTCACAGCTCTCCCCCCACCCATCCATACACACACGGGACTCGTGCCCACAATGTTGCTGGACCTGGCTTGTTGTGTTTCTGGACAGACAATGCCAGGGCTGCTCTGCAGCCCACCACGTGCCCAATACGGCCTCGTTGCTTCCGGGCCTGAATGTGCTTAATGCATGACTGTAACAACTTGGTAAACACACAGCGCTCCCCAGTCGCTGATCCCCACCGATGGCCGCCCCCCCGGAGCCCCAGACCGCCGGACGCCCGAACGCCAAAGCCCCGATTGATCCCCACCTAGCCCGGCCAGCACCGAGCGAGCCGTGATCCGCCCGCGTGGGCGAATGCCCACAGACGTCATACCCCAATTTTCATACACAAAAGCCGCTGGCCCTGGCATTTTGGGCTTCTGGACAATCCGTGCTTGGGCTGTTCCACAGCCCGCCACGCGCCCGATGTAGCAGCCTCGCTTCTCCCGGGCCTGAACGGACTCAGTGCATGGTGGTAACGTCTTGATACACAAAAGCCGGCCCAAGAGCCAAGAGCCGATACCGGGGCGTCGTTCGCCCCCCGATCGCGCGCATGACGCCAGGGACAATCGACGTCCGGCGCGCCGGCCGCATCTCCCCGCGGGCACCCGCCCTTTCGCGCCCCTTTACGCAAGAAAACAAAACGCAAACAATCAAAAATCAAAGGTCGATCGGGAACCCACCGGCACCAGTCGAGGGCGCCCCTCCGGCCGCGCCTCCGCCCTCTCCTCTGCCGCACGCCACGGAGCCAACCATCAAACACCGTCAAATCGGACCACCCCGCCGCGAATCGAGGGCCGCCGATCAGGCCGCGCGGCCGAATCCGATCCCGGCGCTCACCGGTGGGCATCCATTTGAGGAGCATGATGCGCTTCTTGGCCTGGGCGCCCGAGGGGTCCCCTGCGCACACCCAACGCCGCTTCCACCGGCGCACCGGCCCCTCGAAGTGCTGCTGGGTGGTGCCGCGCTGCAGGCTGCTGCGAGTGGTCATCCTGCCAGGCGCTCAGGCCAAGGGCCGGCCGACGGTCCCCAGCCCGCCGCGCGGCGCCCGCGCCCGGCTCCCCCCCCCCGTGCGAGAGGGCCCGCGGATGGTTGCCGCCCGGTCCGACAAATAGGCCCACCCCCGCCGCCCAGTTTTTATTCGAATCCCGGGTTCAAACGGGAATAAGAAAACACCGTAAAAACGGTCTGCTCTCGGACAATGAACGTTTTGGTTACAAACGTTGCTGGCCCCAAGGGAACGGGAGTTCTTTGAGCCAAACCCGATTTTTTGACGGGAGCAAAAACAATATGAAAACGCTATTTTCGTCAGGACATTTTCTTTCCCGGAAAACGTTGCTGGCCGTAAGGAGAGTGGCCCTCTTTGTGCTTCTGATGTTTGGGGCAGTCAGAGGCGGCGGAAGAAAGGGAGGGGGCTGCGGGATGCCTATGTGTTATCTTCATTATGGAAAACGGTTTTTTGAAATCACTTCGTTCTAAAAAAATTCCTGGGAAAAACAAAAGCAGCGTTTTTTCTGCTTCCGGCGGTCGGTGGCGTCAAAGGACGGAAGTGACGGAAGCGGACGTGGGGTTCTTGGTGTCTCTTCATATGTTCTTGGGCAGGCGCCATGGACTCGGAGTATCTGAGGGACAGCGTGGGCGAGACACTGAGCCGGGGTTGCGCAGTGGTCGCGTCCGTCCGGCCGAGGGACCCCGTGGAGTACCTGGGCCTGTGGCTGCTGCGGTGCGGGCGGCGGGTCGCGGCGCGATATTGATGCGCGAAAAGCGCGTAACGATATGCATCGGAGCGGCGGGGCCAGAAGCGGGCGCCCCCGCTGAGGCGTTGGGGCTGGCGGTCAATATGTGTGTCACAATACTTAATGGCGTCAATATAAACATAAACAGGTGGCGCGGCGCGATCAATATATGTGTCATATTATTTAATGATAAACAGGTGGCGTGCGGCGCGAAGCGGAAGAGGTTATGGCAATTGGTGTGGCGCGTGTGGGGAGGCGCTCTGTGGAGGGCGCCAAGTCCGGCCAAAATTTCCACAGTTTTTTCATTATGCTTTTCGCATTTCAAAATTTTTGGCCTTGTTCGGAAAGTGCTGAATGAGGCCCGATTGTGAGTTTCAAGTCTGAAACGCTGTCGTAACTGTGTTGTTGGAGCCAGTTTTCGACAATGCAATAGTTGGCAACAAGGCGGACGTGACGTGATGAAAGGAGGGCCTCCAACGGTGGCTGAAAATGTAACAGAAACAAAGCAAGCGTGTTTGAATTCTGCTGGTCGAATAAACTAATACAGATGTCGGGATGTGGATTGAGCCAGATTGGTTGAGTAAGCGCGATGCGGCCTCTTTTGCAACACGGGTCACACGAATGCTGCGAATGCGTGGTCAATTAAACGCATAAACAACCCAAATAAATCAGACGCACGACTGTATCTGTTAAGCACGGTTTCGACACAGACAGGAACTCTGTGGAACGACCAATTTAATCAGATCGAAGTCAATATCGGTAGCAATTTAAAGCAGTTTGTCGGCTTCTCCTGATAAAACACGAACGAATAGATTATGGATGGCAATGATGAAGCACCTGGGGATTCGGTCAAAAGCCATTGACGCAGCTCCGCTCGAGCGACACATGGAACAGGGAGCCGGCACAGTAATTGTTGATTGGTTAGATGTGTCGAAGAGAGCTAGGCTGTTGAACAGCATGAATTCAACAAGATTCGATTCAACATATTCGCATCGCCATGATTGTGTTGTGAGAATTCGAAGGCAATGGATGTTGCCCGGGGCTTCGAAGGAAAGACAGCGGGGAGGCATCTTTTGCACAACATCATGTTGCGCCACCCCGAGGTTTTCATGCCATTATTTTGGTCCTAAATATCTACAGCGGCAGGATGGCATTGTGTGGGAGCTGCAAGCGTCAATCTTGGCTGGCGGTTGCTTCCAAGCTTGTGTGCTGAAATTTATTTCCTTCGCCGCAGGCACGTGCAAAGCGCCCAAATTGAAGGCCAGGTCTTGAAGGAGAGAAGGCACGCTGTCAAAGAAGAGCTTCAAGATGCTGTAATGTCACAGCCTATTGCGCCCTCTTTTCCTCGCATTCTCTGATTTTCGTGCGTGTTTTTGAGGCACTGCTTTGTGCTACCAGAGAAGGACATTTCGACTGTGGGAAATTTCGTGAGGCAAATCATAGCCCATCTGCAAACCACGGCCCAGAAATGCCGTCTGAGCACCTGCCCGAGAAGCACGGAGCACAGTAGAAGTCCACCAATCTGCAGCATGCTGATTCGCTTCGATTTTGCGATGCTGTCATGGGGATCTCCCTGGACATTTTTCATCAGTGAAATATGTGCATCCCCGCAATCCGCAGCACGGAGACACAAATAACCTACCAGTCAAAGTGTTCCTTCGTACAGTGAAACAATTCCCCCTCAACATGTGTCCCGCAGAAACGTGTCCGTCAGAATTATGTCCATCCCTCGTACTACGAAGAATCCGCGATGAAGGGAGCATTAAAATGAAGATCAAAAGTCCCTACGCGTGAATTTCAATTGCAAAAAGCTCTTGATTCTCGCAGATAGAATAGATAATTTCAACGGCAATGTTTTCAACATCAACGAAAATTCACACACAGGAGGAGGCCGCGAAGCTCCGGAAATGCGCCCGGGAGCGCGAGGCCTCCAATCGAGCTCAGATTGAGGACCTGTCCGCGGCCGTGGCCTCCGGCGAAGTCGTGGACCCGCTGGACCTGTTCAGACGGTGCGCAGGCATCGTGGCCACATGCACTGCCGCCAAGTCGTGCTACGTGGCCCTCGTGGTCGAGAAAGAGGAGCCGGAGCCGGAGCTGGAAGAGGACGACGTGGAGTCCGACGACGAAGCCGACAGGCTCGTTCCTCCACCGGCAAGTGAGAGCAGCGTTGCCAACTTTTGCCAAATTGCACCATCAGAAGGACCCATGTTTCAGGTGCTAACTGCGATGCAATTTTACCCGAAATGTCGCCGCCATTGCGATGGCGATGGCATAAAGCAGGGATCATTGCATCAATTAATGCCAAGGCATCGCAAAGCACCGTTTTGTACAGGTGTTAATTGCTCTCATTTATCCGTATTGATTTTGGCCTGTTCCTGTGCATGGCGATCACCAAGTTCAATTTAAAAGTCAAACGCTCGTTGATGCTTTTCGTCAGCTTCCACAAATCTCTACATATCCCTATTAAATTAGGAAAAAAGGACCAAATATCACTTTTTGCGAGCACGTATGTATCATCAGTGCTGTGCACGCTAAAAACAGGAAAATGACCCAAACCCGTAAATTTTGTTCGCATTTGAACACGCGTTACTTGGCTTTTTTTTCCAAGTGGTAATGGCGTGATGTGGAAGACTGCGAAGCGGTCTGACAAGTTTCCATTGCTTTTGGGGCGCGCTGCAGCACTACTCGGCAATGTGCATTTTGCACTGCACGTTCTCGTTCTTGGATTCCTCTACTATTTTATTGGTTTTCAGCTTTGGGGATGCTTGAACGTATTTTGGCAGATCCAGTTGGCGCCAATTGCGATTTTGTTGTGATTAAATGTCGACTTGTATATGCACGCATTTGAAAGACGCAAATTTCAGATTTTGAACTCAATGTTGAGCAATTGGTTGCAAAACGGATATAATTTGTGCATTCGAACGTAAATCGGATGTAATTGATAGTTTGACAAAAGAAAGAAATTCTGGTTGCTCCCCTGATAATAAGCTACCCCGCCTGTTTGACAATTCGAGTGTTGATCTCATTAGCATATACTTTGCATTCCAGGATTCCCATCGTTATATAGTTAACGGTAATTTCAAATTTTTAATGTCCCTAGTTTCTGCATTAATTGCGAGTTTGGGTCGCATATGCAACCCAGAATGCATGCTGCAAACTGTAAACCATTATGTCTTATCCTGGATCACATAACAGGTATTGCAGATCCATGTGTTGGATGTTTTTACATTGCTGATATTCAATTTTGAAAGGAAAATCCATGTTATACTAACAATGCACCGAATATACTAGAAACATAGGGCAATTTCAATAGGGTTGCCCAGGATATGGCACATTCATTCATATCGCGAAGTACTGATTTTGTAAGATCAGAATACCATCAACACCTCGAGGGTGCCGTTTCTAAAATTTTCTTGTTCATTGCGGAAAGTTCAATAACAGTTTGGCATAAGGCAACATAATTTTGTGTGATTTGTGTTTGAAGCACCCTCACCGGATGGAGATGAGGTTCCACAAGAGGAGAGCGGAGAGACGGGAGGAGCTCCTACGGATGTCAAGGGAAACGAAGTTTTGAAATTCGACTATTCAAAAGTGTTCCTGGAGTATGTTGTGGGAAGCCCCGAGCAAGACTTCTTCAACAAGGGTGATTTCGAGCTGCGCAGGTTGGTGTTCATCCCCACGTTTTTGCTGCATTTTGTACGTTATCGTTCAGTTTTGTTCATTCTGGTGTGCACGGAAAACTTGCATCTGAAAAGGTTTCATAGAATGCGGTTGTTTATGCCTCAGTGCGAGCTCCAGAAGAACGGCAGTAGAGTCGGCACAATCTTCAAAATAACAGAAAAATGATTACAAAACAGCAAAAATATAACATGACTTACTCAATTTTTCAGGTTCATCACAATTCTCAGCACATTAACAGTTTGGCAGCTTAAATGCAGGAGATCCATTCAGGCGCACTCCCTACTGAGCCATCCGAGACGTACATACATGGAGTACAAGTACCGTAGAATTGCTTTCTAAACAACCGAATCTTTTTGTGGCATCGATTTGACACATATTGATTCATGAATCGGTATGCGATTCAAACCAATTTTAGCCATGCATTTGTGCTTGCGAATACAGCAGAATGGAAATTCTGACGGACAAAGTGTCCTTTTCAACAACGCGTATGCAATGCCACTACACCAAATGCCAAGAATTAAAACGCCATTTGACCAACATGGTAGTTACTGTTCTGGATCCATTCTTCTGGGCACTTACATAGATGTTAGATGGCAACATGCTTGTCATTTACTTACGAGACATTATTTTTGCGTTTACCTTTTCCGCGCCAAAAGCGCAAACAAATAAAGCAACAATTTTACGGCTCTTCGACACATCCAGGATACATAATGATGTCCTAAACAAAGATCCATCCTCCCGCCACTTGAACTCCCCCACCTCGGCTTCAGCAAGGGCAAAGACGTCGTGGAACAAACTTTCGTTTTCTGCCCGGGCTGAAAGCGACCTTTTGTTTGATGCGCTGGAATGGGCCCACTCTAGGGCGTCCAGCTGCCATTCCCCGGACTCCCTGAGTCTGCGTGCACTGTTTCTATGTACACATGGCTCAATTTCACGCAATTCACGCATATGTACGCGTGAAAACGTAAAAAAGCCATTTTCAACCGCATACACTTGTACATAAAAGCACAAGCATTTGCATCGTAAATGACAAGCCTGCATGTGAAAAGTCAGTAGGCGTTGATGCCACGTTGGTAGGAGTTGATGCAAGCGGTTCATTGAACAATGGTTAACAACCATTGGTTGTCAACATTGGTGAACTGCACTTGAATCAATGGCGCTGTGGCGTCGGTGTTTATCAACCCTGCAGCAAATAGTCTTGATGCAACATTCCAAAAAAGCCGTGTTTCAGCAACGCTGCATCAGCGATCCCATTTGTCAGCCCTGAGAAACACCTGGGAGTTTGCTAGGATTTTACGCAAAATATATGGGCCATTCGATCAACGCTACCCTTCAGAGCTCGTGTCTGTAGAGCGGCGTTGACGCAAGGGGCTGTCAATATTGCAATATTGATCAATTGGTCGATTGATGCAAGCATCTTAACCTACCTAATTTCGAGATGCGGATGGCGAGGCTCCTGCCAAGGCCTCCAAGTACTGTGCTCGTTTCAGCCCATCCACAGCCGCCGACGCTGCAAATGCACATCGCCCAGAAGCATCGTTGATCCTTACTGCTCCGGGCATTCTGGAAATGATGCAAAGGCGCAGAACGGGCGGATTCGCTGCAGTTCGGAGCACCCATCCACTGCATTTGCACCTTTCAGGCCTTCCAGAGGCGAGGATGAAGAAGATGATGCGGGGGAAGACGCCTCAAGCGCGCCATTGCCCCCGACGTTGCGCATGCTGGACGACCAGCGACCGTCCCTGTACATTGCGTCCTGCATCGCGGAGCGCCACCTGGTCTACTTGCGGAAATTTCCCATGATTGGTTCCTACTTCGCCTGCGCCGTGAGATCGAGCAATGGAGAGTACAAGGCAATGCTGTGTGCGGACACGCTGGCGCCCCCCGGAAATGGCGGGCAGATACCTGAGGTGCGCTCGATGGGATTCAGGAAGTACATAAAATTTATGTTCCAATCGGAGTAGTCATTCAAAGTTGTCACCACGCACGCATTGTGCATTATGCGTTATAGTATGTTCAGTATAGTTTGCAGGAGTGACTATCGTATCTTTCGTTTTTCGTTGTAAATGTTTGTGCACTGTCGGCATATTCAGCTCCAGCTATTCGCGACATTGCACACCTCAGGCCGGATGCATTGCTTGTTCGTATTAACAGAGTAACTTGTGTGCCTTACTGCTGTACGTCAATGTACACCAACGTGGTTCACTGATTCAAAATGAGCAAATCAGGGTGTCTGCTGGTGATTGTGGCATCAAGTGTTAGAGAATTGCTCTCCGCCCGGTGGTTACGGGCGAAGGATGGTTCATAATATTTGGTGTTTACTGTTGTCCAGATCTTCATTTGCCGCTTTGCCACGTTGGGCAAATTTTGCATGACCTGCCTATCGCAGGTGGTTCCACATATTGTACGCATTTTCCCCATCCATTCCTGTTTCACAGTTTTATTCATTTGCGCTATCAGAACGACCGCGATTTCATATGGAAGTTGGCTGAGTCCACGGGGAGGGCAGTGGAGACCATTGAGTCTTTGATCTAATGCCGGACCACAGTCACTGTTGAAGAATCGTTCATACATCTACATACAATTGGTGACATATTTCAGTAACTTTTCTTAGCTATTTATAACTATTATAACTGTTTATAAGCCGACAAACATGCTTTCTGGAAGAATGCTGTGGGGCACATCTCAAATTACGAAACGGAGTTATGTAGCAGCGTGCCATAATATGTTACACAACTCCAAATCCTTTGTATTCACATTCTCAACTGCTGCAATCCCTTCCATTTTCACGGGATTTCATGACGGGCATCACAGTTTGCCTCTGTACCTTAATTCATTCAATATTTAAATATTCCATATTGAACTAAACTAGGTGCAATAGAGCACGGTGATCAAAATTGCAGTCAAAAGAAACCGCGCTTAGAAAGTAAATAAAGCAGAGCACTTATAAATGAAAACGATAGTGCCACTTACGCTATGGATGAGTGCTTGATACAGAATTTGCCTTGCTTCATGTGTTCAAGGTAAAGCACTATATTTTCACGTATAAAACCCATGACTTCCTAAAGTGATGTGTGCTGTTAACAGCTGATTCTCCCACTCCAGCTGAAGGAGAAAAGGCAGAAGTTGATCCCGAGATTGCCACCATAGAGACCGAAATTGAGGCATTATTGAATTCCCAAAAGGAAGCAGAGAAGGTAATAAATTGATTCTGTAGAATCCTTAAAACCTGATTTGTAGTTAATGGAATTAAATTGACCATTTGTAGTAAGCTGCGGTATTTGCAGGCACAAAAGGAGCTCTGTTTTCTATATTGCTTGATTGCTGCCATTTCGCTGAATGAGTAATCATCTTGGGTTGTTCCTTTCCATTTCCTTGTTGGGTGAGGCAATGCATAGTCCCGGAGAGCAAGAAGGATGAGTACTCACTCAATAAAATGGATTCAACTACCTTCAATGCACTTTCATGTGCAAGGCATGCTTGTCTCTGTTTGAGTTTGGGAGAATATTGGAGTCTATATTGTGCCGTCTGTTGCAATCCTACTGTACTATTTACTGAAAGCAGCTGCCACAAAAACGTGGCGCTGTATTACTGCGGATAAGCACCACATCATATTGTATGTTGGCATGCAATTAAATTGGCGAATCAATGTATATTTAAATGGAAATTTGTACAGTGCTTCATGAGAAGAGCGTTTAATCGAAGGCAAAGTTGTCGATCACGAAAATTTTGTTGATGCTCAATCGCTTCTTGATCAGCTTGATGCAATTAGGTTATTGGTAAATAATTTCGCACAAATGTGTAATTATTGTGCAAAGATCCATTGGCACTAATGCGACTCCTTTCGGATTGTAGTTGCCTGATCAGAGACGAAAAATTCTTTCTTCATGTGTTGATTGGTCTCCATTTCCCTACATTTACATACAACGACCCGAATTGGTCATAACATGATAAATGCCCTTTCAGGAATAAAGTGGCACAAGCATGTACCAGAAAGCACTTATTTATTTCTAAACATTTTCATAATGGTTTTTGATAGGCAATTGACCTAATGAGTTCAATGACCATTGTGCCCTTCCTTCATCGTCGCTTCAAATCAGTACCAAAGAGATGTGAACTATAGTATAGAACATATAGATACGACATCGGTGGAGAAGGGCACCAAAAAGAGCGTTTAGGACAATACGACCCAGTTGAGTTTTAGCTGCACAATTCTGTGAGGTATAGTATAAAACAATTCGTCCAATATATAGGATTTGAGAAATCGGACAACAGAAGAATGCAGAATTCAATGGCGCAAAAGTTCAATTTCGACCAGTATGTCGCGCACATGACTTTCAGCACATTTGTTCAATTATCATTTATTTTTCGTGCCGCGCCGCCATAGACCCTTCCTTGAGTAGCTAGGTACCATATGCGAAGCAGTAGCAAATGCAAGAATTAGGACACAGGAAATGCAATGTCGTGGAAAGCGTTTTCTAAAATACCAGCACAATTCGTCATCGCCATAGACACGTTTCACAGCGTATATGGCAATTGTTCATGAATACAGGTGGCGGAAGACCTCCAAAAGGACGTTGACTTGGAGATTCGAGTTCTAAATTGCGTACGGAGGAAGATTGGGGCACTCTCAAGAGACGCAGTCCGAGGACTAAAATGCCGCATAAGGCGGCCGAAGTCCACTCACACGATAGTGAAGGCTATCCTCATTTTGATGGGTGGGGATCAGCCCGGTTGATCATCGACGTGTTGACAGAGACGCCCAAGCTTGTTAATGGCACAGTTTTGCGTTTACGTTCTTGCACGTAGAGCCTTGTTAATAGATACATGAGAATATCCGCGTTCATATTTGCGCATTTTCACTGCTCGTCGACACACCCAGATTTCATGACGATGTCCCCAGTCAATGATCGATCTTCCGCGCCATTGAGCAACGAAAACACAGCGCCCACCTCGCCCCCGGCAAGCGCAATGATGCCATCGGCCAAAATATTGTTCGCTGCGCGCTTCAGCGCCTCTTCCTGCCACTCTCGGACTCCCTGAGTATGTATGTATTGTCCCTAAGTTCAAAGGGTCAATTTTTGCGCATATTTGCGCCCTTTGTACTTGAAAGCTTTTCTTATGACTAACTATGTGTAAATGCACGAGCATCTGTGCCGCAAGCAGCAAACCTGCAGACGCTTGCTTAACAGGCTTTGTTCTAAATGTCGGCACGGAGCAATTTTGGCTGCAACTCCCTGTTGTAGATACTATGGTGGAAACTGGGGAAAAACCAGTGATAATTAATGGATTTACTATTGATTTGTGAGGTAAAAATGTGAACACATAAGTGTAAATAGATTGACCAAAGACCTATCGTAGCTTCTTTGGCAGAGAATTCTCCATCTCGCAGGTCCAAGCTGTAGCTTGTTGAATCTGTACGCACAAGGTTGCACGAAATCCATGCATAGTTGTTGAAATAACCAACATGGATGAAAATTTCTTGAATTTCGGTATTTAGTCTTGTGAAGTCGAGGTTTCTGTTGCCACGGTGTTTTGTTTGATTTTATTTCATTCAGTCTTACGCGACTTCTTAGTATACTTCATTCAGTCTTACGCGACTTCTCAGTATACTGATGTTCTAAAATAGATCCACAATAACTCGAAAGTGGGGAACGGAAGGAATAATGCAATGTTCGTGTGTGTTCATGCGTATTGCCACTTTTGACGCATTGTTTGATGGAACCTCTTAGTGGCATAAGTACATTTTGAAAGATTGACCGTGTTGATTTTTTATTCAAATTTATTATGACATCCCATGAGAAATTGCAAATGAAAGCTCACTATGTTGGGGATGACATTGGTGGCATAATGCTCAAATAACAGCCTTTCGTGCAAAATGTCGTTAGTGAGCCAATAGCACAATTAGTGTGCAACAACTTGATTTCCGAGCAAATTGTAAAAACTATTATGTTCAATATGTGCAATCGACCCATAATGCAATAAACATGCTCAAGATCAAAGAAAAACATGTTTTGAAGTTTCGCAACATTACCATTTCTACGCTTGTGTAATATCCACTAACGACATTTTGCACGAAAGGGTGTTAAATTCAATTTTTTTGAAAATCCAATAGACAAATTTTGATATTAACTTCAAGCGGGTGCGTTTGGAGAACAATTTTAGAGCTTTAAGGCCATCTACAAATGGATCTCAGCTATATGAAGTTATAAATGTGATAAGATTTCTGGGATTCATGAGGCTCTGTTGCTCAGAATATTTGATCTGCGCAGGATACGAGCCCAAAAATTTCACTTCGTGGAAGCACTGCCGTGAGCATTTCTCGGAAGCCATGCTCAGGGAGTATTGCAGCTATGACGCAACTCAGGATCGAAGAGAGTCCGTGTGGTTGTCAATAAGGAGGTGCTACAGAGCTGTGAAGGATCAGCAAGCGCTTCAAGACGAAGCCCCGGACACTCACATTGGCGTCCTGCTGTTGATGTCCATAAAACAGGTTTGAATTGGCGCATAGATGCGCACCTGCATTTGCCTATGCATTTCTCCATTAAAAAGGCATGGGTGCGAATTCGCAAATGTATAGATTTTTAAGTTTAAAATTTTAGTATATTTGTGCCTTTGTTTAGAGGAATTTGTTTTTAGAGGTCTATGATGCTGGATCTTTGTGCTTTTCGCCACCATTGCGCTCTGAATGTCTATCGCTCAGCTGCGCGAAATACATCCGTACATGTACATGCAATGTTCTTGGAATACTTTCTGGAGAAATATATCCTGCACAAACGCAATTATCAGACTCACAACATGAATGTGGGACACCTAAATGCAAAGTAGAATAATTTAAAAGTAGATGAAATGCTTTATTCATGAAATTGTTCGTCTTGAAACTGATGGCGAGCCGCGCATTCCTATTGGCAGATCCGCAGGGTGGCTCGCCGGCAGGCGAAGGCAAATCAAGCATCTGCAGCGCTCGAGGAAATAAAGGAAAACGCGCGCAAGAAAGGAGAGGAACTGGATGCTCTGAAAAGACAAAAGGCAAGCAACGCCTCTGCAGTGGTTCAGGTGCAAATCCCTTGAAATACTTGTTGACTCAACAGTAGACCTCAGAGGTCTACGAGTTAGAGACCTTGCATCCACACGGTGATTCAAGCATATGGACGCACGATTCATGTCCATGATGCAATCTCCGTCGACAGCAATACCCAGATTGTGGACATCAGGACTCAATTTGGAGTTGGGTCCATCGAAACCAGCTGGTAGAGTGCCAGGGGTTCGTCTCATGGCGATAACTATCGGAAATTCTGTGTCTTAAGATAATTAAAATAATGGACAGCACGAAATGCCTAGAATCACCCCGCAAATCTTTTGAATTTGGAGAGCATTGCCTCTCTTTTTCCCTGTTTCATTGGTGCCATGCTGTATTGTAGATGAACGTAATGTCAATTTGCAATTGCAGTGTAGTCTTTGGAAAATCGTACCATCTTGATGCAGATAACATTCAAATTGGAATGAAAGTTGCAACTTGACTCCATCTTCACGAATTTTCCATGAGAAATAAAAAAGATAGACGCACATAAGCGAAAAATTGAATCAGAAAACCTTCAGATATTTGTAGTCATACTAGCTGATCTAAGTGTCATTTGATATTCAGAAAAATCAACTCGAGTACCACATGTGCATGTGAATTTTGACAAGCCACTGAGTACGAGTGGAACACAGGAGGAGCAAGCCGCCAAAGAAGCAGAAGAAAAAGCTGAAGGCGAAGCCGAAGCTGAAGCTGAGAAGCCGGCGGAGGAGGGTTGATAATTTGAACATCATTTGTTTTGTTCTACTGAAATCGAATTCGGCGTAGTTTTAAGCTTTAGTTGCAAATTTTTGCGCTTATATGACGGTTATGGGAAAGAGCAGATCCCCTTTGGGAAGGAATTTGCGCTGGTAAATATCTGCGCGACATTTGCTCTGACCACGGCTGCACCTCGCGACTTGGAGGACGCGCGAAAATGGCAAGTGGCCAGGCAATGGCAGATTTGACGCGTGTAGACAATGGCTGTAAGCTCTGTAAAGGTTTCTAGACAACGCACCCGTACAGCACCTTCGGGACTTAGAATTACGTGCCGCGGTGAAAAAATCGCAGGCGAATTGTCCGCCATGGGGTTAGCCAAGTGCTTGACACGACTTGAAAACTGTGGAAGGTCGTCCATGAATTTAGGAGAAAGCCCGCTACACATGAGTGACCAATAGTGAGCCTATTGTGCGCCCACCGAAGGGGAAAGACTGCAATCTCAGCTTTGCCAAGATTGGCGAGCACATTACATTGCCTTTTCGCCAACGTCCCAAAGAGCGAGTGGGGATGACAAGATTTATTTTGCATTGTTCCTGAATCTTGCCTTGTAAATAAGTTGCTTTTCTTGACGAGCTCGCGCATCTGTACTACAATCGGCGCATGCTCCAATGGTGCCACGCGTGGATTTATCTTATAGTGCTACGCCGGGAATGCAAGGCATAACAGTTTGGTACAGCGCAGGTCGCCGTAGCCTTGCCTTGACAAATGACATGGCGCTAATGGAAGATTTAAACACCTAGTGCGTTTTTAACGCCAGATTTGCAGGAAAGAAAATGTTGAATAATGGTAGGTTCCATTAATTCGGCAATTCCAAGGAAAAGGGGGACGGCCGACAGTCCCCGCTGCATCGTTCGGTCCATAACATTGAAGTGCCTTTGGCTACAAGCCCATTTCTGGCGCCAGGCAATGCCTTGAGCACGCATCACAGAGTAACCAGGCGATTGACTGCGAGCTGGGGATTCCCATGACTATTTAATTTCCCATGCGTTAGCGCAATAAGGCGCAGTGCATGGGCGACAAGCTGTTGCCATTTTCTGTCAACCCAAGGGGCGGTTGATCGTGTCGAAGAAAGGCGCATAGGGAGCGAAGAGCGTGGAAATGTGTGCTGCATGAGCATCCTTCGACACGCTCGTGAGAGAAAGTTTGTCGGGCGTAACATTGAATTTCGAATTTAAAGGGAAGGCTACAGATTCGTAGCGTCAAAGAATTGTGCAATTGCTTAAGAAGTATTTCAATTTCAACAGTGAAATTTTGTGGATACTAACTTGAATGTCCAACTTTCAACCACCATGAACCCCTAAGAGCTTCCACCACGCACCCATGCACAGAACTTTACCCCCCAACGGCCTTGTCCAGATTGAACTTCATTCACCAGCATCGTCAGTTTTTACGTAACAAGACAATGACTTACCCGTCAGCTTCCTACTTGGCTTCCTATCAGCTTCATTCGCTAGCGTCAGGTCCTGACTTTCACCTTGAGCTGGCGAGCGGCGCAAAGCGAGCGTCTGGCGTGCACCGACGGGGCGAGTCTGACAGAGGGAACACACCGCACCGGCGATCGCCGTATACGCGAATGTTCGGCGCCGTCAGTTGCTGCTGGCGTCATCTTCACTTTTACATGACAAATCAATGGGCTGGCCGTCAGCTTCCTATTTTCAGCGCCTGATGGCATGCAGGGTATGGCAGCCTATACGCCGAGGCGAAACGAACACAGATGAAACAAGTACACAGGTGAATATGCGAGACAAATGGGGGATGCAGTGGACAGCGCTTTGCGTGGACAACATAGGAAGATGACGGCTGCCTCCGTGCCCTGCTGCGGAAAACTGCTTTTTGATCATGATAACGATGCATGAAAGGGAGAGGTGGGAGCTTGCCAACTCACCGTGGATCGGCGGAAAGGCATTGTCCATTTTCTTGATTAACTGATGGTCTGTTCCAGTCTACGCTTATTTACTGCTAGCCTTTCATTGGTATTATGTTGAATCAATGACTCAACAGTTATTGATTGAAAAGTTAGTAGCTTGCATCCAATTTTTCGGGTGTCCCTGTGTAGATATCATCCATAGATTTGCCGATCCCTCCTTCAGGTACGAGAACCAAGTACTAGCCTCTTCCAAGCGTGTGCAAAACTCTAACGACTCGTTTTCTCCCATCCCGCAGTGGACTTCAAGAACGACAAAAGTGTTTTCACTCCGAAGGAGATCTCCTCCATGGTACTCACCAAGATGAAGGAGACCGCCCAGGCCTATACGGCCCAGGTGCGTACCTGGGCGCCGACAAAGAATGCAAGCGGGTGGTCATCAAGGCGCCCACCTACTTCAACGCCTCGCAGCGCCAGGCAACCAAGGATGCCTGCGCCATCGCTGGCCAGGAGGTCCTTCGGATCGTCAACGAGCCCACGGCTACGACCATTGCGTACGGCCTGGAAAAGAAGCCGGAAGGATCCACGTGCAAGCGATACGTGTTAGTCTTCGACCTGGGAGGGGGCACGTCCGATGTGTCCCTCCTGGCGATCGAGGACGGCGTGTTCTTCATCGAGGCCTCCTCCGGGGACACACAACCGGGGGACGAGGACTTCGACAGCAGGCTGGTGCAGCATTTCGCGCAGATAAAAAAAGTCCGCTCTCTCATTTTCAGGCTGGCAAAGCTCCTGCCAACATTGACATTCGTCAGACTTGGACTTTGCGGCGTATTTCGTGAATTATGACTTGTTGTTCTGGGACATCAGCCTTGTGACGTCTGTCAGCCTACCCGCCGCAACCTGTTTTGTGAGTTGCGACTTTGCGTGTTCGGAGAAATCGCCGTGTGGCAGGCGCCTGCCTTTTCTGATTGCAGCTGTTGCGCGTTGTTTACCAGGAATTCAAGCGCAAGCACAAGAAACAACTGAGCGGCAACCCCAGGGCGCGGGGACGTCTGCGGACGGCGTGAGAGCGCGCCAAGAGGACCATCTCGTCATCCGCCCAGCCGTCTATCGAGCTGGACTCCCTCATCGAGGGCATCGACTTCTTCACATCTGTATCCCTCGTGCGCTTCGGCGACCTCTTCAGCAAGTGCATGGAGCCCGTGGAGAGGCGCCTTAAGGACGCCAAGCTGGCCAAGGCGGACATTCACGACATGGTGCTCGTGGGCGGCTCCTCGCGCATCCCCAAGGTCCAGCAACTTCTGCAGGACTTCTTCAACGGCAAGGACCTGTGCAAGTCCATCAACCCAGACGAGGCCGCGCCGCCGTGTGGGCGGCCATCCTCACCAACGCGAACGGGCGGATTGTCGACGCCATCCCGCTGGGAGACCTCACGCCCCTGTCCGTGGGCATCGAGACCGCCAGGGGCATGATGCTCGTCGTGTTCCCCAGGCACACCCCCGTGCCCATCAAGAAGAGCAGATCTTCTCCACCTGCTCCGACAGCCAGGCGCTGGTTCTGACCGAGGTGTACGAGCCCGAGCTGTCGCGAAAGCGGGAGAACAACCTGATGGGCAAGTTTGATTTGAGCGGGATTCCGCCGGCGCCGCGAGGCGTGGCCCAGATCAACGTCGTGTCCGACTTTGACGCCAACGGGATCGTGAACGCGACGGACCTGTGTGGGGAGTGGGGCTGTATGTATGATAGGGGAGCCAGTTAAGGGGAATTGGCTGTAGTGAATGAACGGGGACGGCTTTGGGATTGGATCATAGTTGGGGATGGCGGCGGGAATAGGAGCTGAGGAAGTGTGGGAGTGAGGGAGAGTGGGAGTGGGTAGTGTACGCGGGTAGCTGCTGGGCTAGTTGGCAATGGATCATAGTTGGTATGGGCGGCGGGAATAGAAACTTGGCATGAGAAAGGGACACGAACCCGGCCAGCTCGTGAAAGTGGTCAGAGTGAGGATTCTGGATACAGCAACTCTTGAACCGTCACATCATCAAGCTATAAATAACACTTACTCCATCTGTAAGAACGGGTTCGGTTCGTGTGCGACAGAGTTGTCCTTCCTCGCGTGTCCGATTGTGAATGCCTCCCGTACCCCTTGGGTCGCCGCAGTCCAAAGGCTCAGTGCCAATTTGAGCCGCCCGTTCGCGACACCTGCTCCGACTTCTGTTCGGTGTCCATGTACCCCAGGTCCAGCTTGCCAGCCAAGTTCTCGTCATTCAGAGGGTTGCGCATGTTGTAGGCGTACTTCTCCAGCCCTTTTCAGAGGCCTCGATATTCCCCCCGTGCTGCGCGTCGTCCCCCTTGTATTCCTCTCCTCCTGCACCATCCTCTCGGTGTCCTCCTTGCTGAGCTACCCCATCCCATGGGTGATGGTGACGCCCTGCTTCCGCCCGCCTGCCTTCTCCTCCGCGTCACGTTCACGATCCCGTTGGCGTCAAAGTCGAACACGACGTTGATGAGGCACGCCTCGCGGCGCCGGCGGTCTCCCGCTCAACTCGAACTTGCCCATCAGTGTGTTCTCCCGCTTTCGCAACAGCTCGCGCTCGTACACCCGATCAGGAGGGCCGTGGAAGATACGATTTCATGGATGGGCGCGAACGAGCTCGCGGAAATCGACGAGATCAAGGAGAAACAGAAGGAGCTGGAGGGCATCTGCAATCCGATCATCACCAAGACGTACGAGGCAGCCGGGGTGGGCGGCGGGATGCCTGGCAGCATGCCAGGCGGAATGAGGGCATGCCAAACATGTTCAGGAACGGTGCTGGCGCAGGCAGTGGACCCAACGTAGAGGAAGTCAACTCAGCTGTGTGCAGTTGGGTTTGCGCCTGGGGCCCCACATTCCATTGGGTAGGAGAGGAACTTCTGCGTAGGCAGAGAAATTCACTGGCAGCTTTGCTCCTGGCTGTACAGGAGAGATAAAAATACGCAAGGGAGGGCTGTGCAAAATATAGTACTTAGGTTGCACCCCTCAATTGTTCGTTTGCGCTTCCTGATTCTAAATTGCCGTATGCTGACAGGATGAAAAGGCGCATAGTGTAGTCTAATTATATTCCTGTAGAATGAGTTGATTCTGCGAGGTATTCTTGAGTCGTACTTTAATGACAGGCTCCTGTGGCCATCGGAATGCGTCACAGAGCGATGGAACCCTTTACAACTGAGAAGCAGTTCT
>CAJHUC010000135.1:0-15569 GCA_905146915.1 Ostreobium quekettii
TGGGACGGCCCCCAAACTATCACTGGTCCGCTCGGAGGGCCCTGGGCCTGGTGCACTGGCACCCTACTGGCCTCTGTAGATCAGGCTCTGGTGTTCAGGCACCCTACTAAGCCTTTTGGGGAGCTGTCGTACTCCGCAATACGTCGTGGGCGACTGTAGGGGTAGCTCCAGACTCCACAAAGCTGCTCTCCACCTGCTGAGAGGGTCAAGAGTACCCCCTCAGCTGCTCCAAGGAAAAAGTCGTCCGCTGTTGGCTGCTGTCCACCTGCTGAGAAGGTCAAGAGTACCTCCTCAGCTGCTCCAAGGATGCTGCAGTCGGTTGTTGTCTGCTGTCCACCTGTTGAGAGGGTCAAGGGTACCCACTCAACATCTCCAAGGAAGCTGCCATTCACATGCCGGGTCGCAACTCCGCTCCACCATGGTCCAATCACTGCACAGTACTGCCCACTCACACGCAGGGGTCGCTATTGGGCAGCCCCCCAGTCAGGGCCCCTCCAGGGGTTGCTATTGCACAGCCCCCCCCGGCCACAGGACCCTCCAGGGGTCGCTATTCCACACCCCCGGCACCCAGGGGTCGCTACTCGCCGCCCCCCGTCCACCGGGTCGCTGTTCCGCGTCCCCCTGGTCGGCAGTACACAGCGCGGGTCGCTTCCCGCCGCTTCCCCCGGTCACGTCACGCGGTGGCAGGGTCCAGTCACCCTTGCGCAGTCCGCGTCAGGGTCGGGCCGCCGCTCGTTCCTGCACCGCCCCCTCCGGGGTCCTGGCGCTCCCCGCCGCCGGATCCAACGGCCTCCGCGGCTGATTGCGCCTCCCCGCCGTCGGGGCCGGTCGCCCCCGGTCCGCGCTTCACCCCGCCGGTCACAGCTCGCTGGATGCGCGGCAATGCACCGCCTCCCGCCGCCAACCACGGAGATCTCGCGGGGGAATGCTCCCCCCCGCGCACAACCGGATCCTTCGCACAAACAGCAAAAACATGCGCCTCCCCCCACGGGGCCTGGCGCGCGGACTCCTTCCTGGCCGATTCAGGCCCCTCGCAGGGTGCCTGGCCGGCCGATGATCCTCCGATCTCCCGGATGGGAGCCCCCCTCCGACGGGATGGGCCCCCCTCTTTTGCTCTCGCGCCGCGTGGCGCGCTTCCGCCGTCCGCACCCGCCGGCTCCGAAACCACCTGGCGTGGTTTTCGGTTCGATGCGGGCGATGGCGCCCGCCGAGACGCCCAATGAGGCCGCGGGGCCTCCTCCGCCGGATTGCCGACGGGCTTTCCGGGGCGCTCGTATCTTCGGGTACGCAGCGTGGGCCCAGGCTGCAGGGATGGCCGGGCGCGGGGCGGCTGTGCGCGCAGTGGGTGCGCAGCGCCGTGCGGCTCGCGGGTGCAGCCGCTGGGAGGCGCGAGGCAGGGGAAACAACGGTTACAGTACTGCATCAGGTGGTCACCCTTTTGGGGCGGCCACCAGCGCGTGTCACGTGACAATGCAGCGCACCGTATCGTATCATGTCCAGCGATAGTATCTCATCCCCCAATACGGTCCAGGAGAGGGCCCTAAAGTACTAGATATTCAACTAACCATATCTCCTCAACCGCTAAGCCAATTGGGGTAGTTCAAAAACCTATGGACTCCTAACAGAGTCTACTTTCACCTGAGATACCATAATCACTGTACACTCCACTTCCCAGCTCCCATATAGAGAAACATTAACTACCCCCTGTAGTTTACACCACACTCGGCTAGAGTAACGGCCATGGCCTGGCTGGGAAAAAGCCGCTATTGCTGGGCTTGCGGTGTGTATGGGTAGCTGCTGCTTCTCCCATCATGTCCCTCTTAGTGCTATTTGTCTCTTTTGGTGCATGAGCATCTTGTTGGGTGTGTACTTTATTGTGTGTGTGGTATACGCAGGCGGTCTGATTAATGCTGCGGAAGGTGCCAAGGCCGGGACCTCCAAGGGCGGCACCCCAGCAGCCTCAACAGGGAAGAGAAAACATAAGTTGACCTTGGATTCCAAGGCTTGAAAATTGCTACATATTGGTGTTGTTGTCTATAGTTTGGTGTTGTGTGCACTGGAACAGGAGTTAATGGTGGACGATGCACTTTTCTAAATGTTTGTCATGCTTATGTTATCTTGCTGCATGGGCCCCATGCAATGGGGCTTTGTTTTTCTTGTATTCCTGTGGTACTGGCAATTTGTTGGTCTATGTGGCCTCAGTACTGGCCATCCTTTGGCCGGGAAGGGCAGAGTATTGGCCGCCCATTGGCGCAAAACACCATGCTATCATGTCCAATATTTGCCTCTGCCAGTGCACTGCACTGACTGCAGGTCGTATTAGGCCCAAGCACCATCGTGCAGATGCCCACAAGCGATGAATACGGAAATGGAATATGGGGCAGTGGTAGATGATGCACTTTCCTGAATATGTTGTCATACATATGTTACCTTGCTACACGGGCCCATACGGGGCTTTGCTTTTCCTGCATTCGTGCATTGCTAGCAATTTGTTGGTCTATGTGGCCTTAGTTCCGGCCGCCTTTTGGCCAGGAAGGGCAGAGTACCAGCCGCCCATTGGCCGGGAAACGTTGCGCTACTATATGTCCAATAATTGCCTTTGCTGGTGTAGGTGGCCTTCGTCAAGGCCAACGGAGGCCTGATGGCAGAAAGCGACGGACAAGGAAACACCAGGCAAGGGTTCGTATTAGGCTCAAAAAGTTGAGGGATAGGGTCTCGGCTAACGAAAGGATGGAGTTGGGATGCCACCTTTGATATATGCTATGATCGGGGATAGGTTGGATGTAAGGGACAAAGCACACTTTGCCCTGGCCTGTAGGTCCATTTTTATTTTGTTGGGGGGGATGGAGGCAACATATGCAAGGTCTGCCGAATGGTGCCAGGTCCTCCTCGACATAGACAGGAGGAGAATGGAACATGTGCATCAACAGAGGGTGGCATCACAGGCGGCGCGGATGCGACACAGGCGGCAGGAGCGGATGCGCCTTGCGTTGGCAGTATTGGACATCTGAGTAAATGGCCCACACGGGGAGCGCAAATGGGGGGTTGGGTACAAGACGGTAGCAAGGACTCAAAATGTATATTAGTGTAAGTTAAGAAGACTAGAGAACTAATAAGCTGAGGCAGGTTTTTTCCTTAATAATGATTGGCAATATAGAATATTAGACCACGATGAGTGGAGTGCTTCAACTTACAGTTCTGGCAGTGATGAAGAGGATGAGGGGGGCCAGGAGTGACTCGGACTTTGGGGTACCGGCCGATTGGACGGGACAGAAGTTCGGTTTGTTGCTAGGCCTGAGGGATATTTTTGTTGACATTTTGAATGCAAGTAACTGCAATGTTCTTAGCATATCGTACTGTGTTGGTTCAACCACTGCACTTGCGTTTCAGGTTGCGACCCCATGCTCAAACCTTTTGAGTCAACTCCTGAAAGGATCAACTTATTCTACTACAAGGCGGTGGGTGTGATGTTTGATGCAACGCCGGAGTCGACTGTGAAGACCAGAGGCGAGCGATTGGAGGCCTGCAAGAGACGAGCTGCCAAGCAGCAGACCATACACAACGCTTTCAAGAAGAAGAGACGCAGTGCGCCAGGGCCATGAACGTTGGAAAAGGCGGGCGAGGATGATGTCATCAAAGTCGATGGCCCATCGACCCCCATTGATGATGGGGATGGCACCCACAGGAAGAACAAGAAGAAGAAGATAAAGAGGGTGAGAAAGGGGGATCCCAACCATTATGAATGGGCACTTCTGGGTTTTGATGTGACGTGCATGCGCGATGAGGAGGGAAACCTGACATCCATCTCTGTCAAGTGTATTTTATATGTGCAACATGGAAAAAGGCTACCCAAGCCTATGTATGTGCTCAAGAAAGATTGGAGGAGTGCAGCATGGAGTGGGCCCTAGGGCCACCTCAAGAACATGCACAAAGTGTTGAACGCACAGGACTTGGAGGATGTGTTGGCTAGACCGTGGTCTGGCAACCAAATGATACTGGACGCACACACAAGACCAACGTTTGGAGCATGGAGTCCCAGGAGTAAGGAATGGTAGGTGGCATACACCGCCCTGGGCCAGTTGACTTGCTCAATGAACCTTGCTTACCAATTTGGTCAATGCATGGCGTTTTGCCAATTTATGAGGAGGTTCTTGCCGTGCTGGCCACGGATATTTAGATAGGCCATTACGTGAAATATTACAGACCAAGCCGAGTCAATAAAGATGAGCATCAAGCAAGAGATTGGGGAGGTGACGAAGACCACCTCCGTGGCTATGATATGCAACGTGTGGACCTCCCGTGCAAACGAAGCTTACCTCACAACTACATTACATTGGTTGAACGAGTCATGGGTACTAAAGCGGCATATTTTAGGTGAGGCCGCATCTTGATGTAAAGGCTTAGTTATTATTATATTATTAATATTACTTGCTACATGCACCCAGGGCACAGGACACAGCGTATGATGCCGTGATGATGAGTCGTGTATACTCATGCAGCTGAGTACTGGCAGCGATCACTGCCGGGAAGGGCTGCACTTCTAATGAATGACATGCCATAATAATGTGTTCTGTGTGTGTGTGCTGCCTGCGGTCAAGTACCGGCAGCAATCGCCAACAGGAAGGGCCTACACTTATGATTTCTAGTACGGTGTGATGATGTGTTCTGTGTGTGTGCTGCCTGCAGCCAAGTACTGGCGGCGATCGCCACCGGGAAGGGTCTACACTTATGATTTCTAGTATGCCGTGATGATGTGTCCTGTGTGTGTGCTGCCTACGGCTACGTACTGGCAGCGATCGCTGCCGGGAAGGGCTTGCACTTATGATTTCTAGTACGCCGTGATGATGTGTCCTGTGTGTGTGCTGCCTGTGGCTGAGTACTAGCGGCGATCGCCGCCGGGAAGGGCCTACACTTATAATTTCTAGTATGCCATGATGATGTGTCCTGTATGTGTGCTGCCCATGGCTGAGTACCGGCGGCGATCGCCACCGGGAAGGGCCTGAGCTAAGTATTATTAATTTGCCTATTGAGTCAATTAAAAAATACAAAATAACTCAATGGCATGTTGGGTGGCACTTTGTCAAGGCACATCTAGCTTTCCTGGGCGCCACGACCACGCATCCATTCACGACAAGCTTCTCCACACCCGACTAGATTTTGGCCTACCACCAAAGGTGGTGGCTGTACACAAGACACAAGAGGATGAGACGAGAAGAAACCTCTTTGCAGCATTCTGCAACGAATTTGATCACAAGCGCCCCGCCATCACGACCGACAGGGATAGGTCCATGATTGACGGGGCCCAAGACGAAGCTCTATTCGATTGGCACCTGTGTGTGTGCCATGTGTTGAACGCGGCTGTCCAATATGCATTGGCAAAGGTGGAGTCTGTAACTACTCCAATACAGGCATTCTCTGTGCATGTGCGGAGGTCCCCATTAGTCCAAACAGAATTGGAGAGGCTGCAACATGTGTTTTGCAGCAGAATTTTGGCGATCGTGGTGCGTCCGACCCCGACGCTGTAAGTGTTTTGTGCTCTAATGAGGATTTGGGGAATGACGCTATGAACAATGAGGATGACCCGAGGTACCTCTCCCATGAATTGGAATGGTCAGTGGATAGGACCCCGCTCCCAAGACGGGTGTTGCGTGTGAGCGGATGGTGCCCGACATGCTGGAATTCGGTGTATTTCCTTATCCAACGTGTGTTGCTGCTTGAGCAATCGATTTGCAAATATATGACCTCCAAGATAGTGGAGATTGCTGCAGAGAAAGAGAAGAAAAAAAGAGCTAAGGGGAAGCAAGGAGGACAAGAGGGAGAGGAGGAAGAGAAGGACACCAACTATATATTTGAGCGCCATGTGTGGACGGGTTTGCAGCAGTTGCGGGGCGTTTTGGAACCCATCAGGGAAGTCTCTGAGCATCTTGAAGGCAATCAGTATGTGACTATTTTAGATACTTTATACTTCCTGTTGAAGTTGATATATGATAAGGTGGGTATAGTGGATGATAGTACGGCGGGCAGTGATGCGGGCTACATCTTCGCGATGGCTTTGAAGAAGAAATTGCGCAGCATAATAGATGATCCAATGTTGGTGTACTCATGGCATCTTGCAGCAGCAATGGATGGTAGGAGGTGCCATCTACCGTGGATGCAAAGAATATGGGATAATAAAAGTGACTGGCCTACGGTCACGGAGGACTACCCGTCGTTCAAGAGTTTCATTAATATGCTCATGTTGGAAGTTTCCAAACTTGTGAGTGGCACACATAATGCAACATGTTTGTAGTAACGGAGTATGCCTATTGTGATAATGAAAATGTGATGGTGTACAAGTGGCACTTCGAGGTACCGGCCACCAGGCCAGGACAGAAGTTTGCTTGGTTATATGTTGAAATGCAAGTATTTTGTTGATTTACAGTTCAGGCAGTTAAGGGTACCGGCCTTAAGGCCGGTATAGAAATTGTCTTGTTTTCATATCCAAATGCATGCATATATTGGATTTGCAGTTGGACGCCTATGTGAATGGCCCCACTGTGATTCTAGACAACGTGGCTCCACTTTCTGATGGTGACGAGATGCTCAGTGTCAATCCCAAATATGTGAGTTGGTTGGACGAGGCCACTGACCCAAGGGATAGGGGGGAGTTGCGCCCAACAAGAAAAACTTTATCCAGGAAGCGTAATCCCAATCTGCCGACATTCCCTGACAATATCAAGACAGCCGTCGCAGAGTGGTTTGAGTACACTTGGCAACCAACAGTGCTACAGGAACTCTGGTCGGCAGAAGACTGGTGGCGCAGCAATGAGTCAAGGTTTCCTCTGATTGCAAAATTGGCGCGGAGGGTGATGGCCACGCAGGTGAGCTGGCGCGTCCCTGACTGTCTGCTTGCATATTTGCTTGTCCATCTTTATCGTTGCTGGACACATTGGCCCAGTTCAGTTTGGGGACGCTGTATTGGGGTTGACGCCATGTTTTTTCATGTGCAGGCATCCTCCGCATCATCAGAGCGGAGTTTTTCAAAATCCGGCTTGGTGGTGGCCGCGAAAAGGATGGTCATTACCCCTGCTAATATCGATAGGTGAGGTGGCGCATCCCTAGCTGTCCACTTGCATATCTATATGTCCATCTTCGTTCTTGTTAAACCCATTGGCGAAGTCTAAAGCACGAATGAAGGTATGCTTTTTTTTGTGTGTGCAGGGGGTCATTGGTGGGATGGTACATGCAGCACCAAGGGTGGGAAGACCACCGAAAAGGAAAAGGAAGCATAAAAAGAGCATGGGGGCATGCACAAGGATATGGAGGCGTCCAAGTGAGCGTAGGAAGTCCAAGACGTCATTGAAGACCACATCAAAGTCCAATGCATCAGATGATAAACCATGACGAGTTTTTCTATAGTTGTTGTGAGTGAACGTGTGCATTTGGCAAAGGATTACTAACCATTCATTACTGCAGTGAGTACCGGCCATGGGTTGGCCGGGAAAACGCAGCGAGGGATTGCCTTTAGGCCTAGGGTGTGTTTATGTACATAGTCTAGTGCTTGCTAGAGGTGGCCACTCAAAGATACCATCCGGTCCGTTAAGTCCGGTTCGTTAATTTTTATCAGCTGTCCGTTAAATTTCGTTAAAGAAAAAGGGAGAAAAATTCAGAAAAAAGAAAAAAATCCAAAAAAATTGAAAAAACCCCCAAAAAATCACAACAACTGCGGCAGGTTGAAAATCTAGTATGCATAGGTTGAAATAAAATACAAACATACTCTCTAATAGCGAATTCCATAAACTATAAGTATGACTAAAACCAAAAATCCTAAAAACATCCAAAAATCCGTTAATTTTTGGTTAATTTTTGTCTTTTTTCGTTATTTTCCGTTAATTAATAGAAAATTAACGGAAATTAACCTCTGTCCACTATTAACGGATCCGGGTGGCCACCTCTAGTGCTTGCAAGGGATGGCCATGAAAGAACAACGGGTTGTGTCCTCGGTCTGGCAAGGAGTACCGGCCAAGGCAGCATTTATGATGGCATAGACTGCAAAAAAGTAGATATACGTTGTTTATACATGTATTAATATTGCACCTCGTTATGTCACTGTTGTGGCCTGTATCTAGAGCCAAAGGTTGCTGGACATAGAGGAAAAAATCTGCTTGGCAAAAATTGCCTCCAACAGAAACTGCCGCTAACCAATGGAACACTACTGGAATCTCAAAGTCCGTGACGGATGGCAACGGAATGCCAGGAAAGGCAACGGGCAAAAAAAAAACTTTTACAAAAACCGGTGGCTGCAAGCACCCCCTTGACGGATAGCTCCAGAGCCAAAAAAATTAAAAGCTGATGTGGCATAAATGGCTACAAAAACTGGCCCTGGCAAAATAACGGAAAATCTACGGACGGATTGTTTGTGTTGAAAAAAATTACTGAAGTAAATTAACAGAAAAAAAGCTGAGCGGCCACGTCTACCTATTAGGGACCGGTACTAAACAAGAAATTTACACGGGACCAATAGCTAACTCAATTGTGAGACACGGGGATATGGAGAGACAGAAATACAAATTTGAGCTAAGCTCGGGGCACTCCACTGGCGGCTATTCAGCTGCCTTGTTGCCGCCCTTGGGCAATTATATAAACAAACACAAATTGGATCCAATTGTAATCGGAAGGTTGCACGAAACTCTCTCTCACCCGCACCGCCGACCAGCCCCGACTCGAACGGGGAAATGGGCTATGTCCCGTCTAGCTGAAAAGGGGAACCGCCCCTTACACTGATCTATAGAGGCTAGTAGGGTGCCAGTGCACCAGGCCCAGGGCTTTCCGAGAGGGCCAATGTTAGATTAGGGGGCCGTCCAACTCCAATAGGGTAGTAGGCCAGGAGGTCAGGGGCGAAGAGCTGAGTCAAGGATTGTACCAAGCCAGCTTAGACCATTGTGAAGGGTTATCCCCGCCTAGGGAATCCTGCCTGAGGGGTGAACCTAGGTTGAAGCCGGTGGGAGCCCCACACGGTGTAGGGGGGTGCAACTAGGAATAGGATAGACAGGACATGGACTAGCTTGCACCTTACATAGCCCCATGGACGGCGGTCTGAGTGGGAGCTCTTGGTGCCTATCACTTGTGACAAAGGGCAGTAGGGGGGCGGTCTATAGTTGCTGCGGAGACACCGTTATTGTTCCGAGCTGAGACCAGTACCCCCCGAGCTGCCATCCGAGTGAGGGGTGGCAGAGGGCTTTGAGTGGGCTGGGAAGTGAGGTAATTGTGTGGCCGTTCCCGGATAGTCCTCCCTAGGCACAGGGGATAGGGAATGTTCAGTTCTGATCAGCCGGTGGTATTCCCGGGGGTGTTGGCAGGGAAGCCTCGCTTATGAGGGCAGGGTAAAATACTCCTTGAGTATTCTTAAATTCCCTGTTGCTAACCTAGGAAGAAACTAGTTGGAAAGACTGTTCTGAAACCGTTATGATGAAGCCATTTGATACCTTGTCAGTTGGGGAAGTATAGTACTCACTGACTTGGATACACCATTTGGTGGATCCTAGGGCTTACTCTGAGCGAGTAGAGACTATGTACCAGGTAGCCCTGGTATTGAAGGCTTCCAAAAAGCCTTTGACTATAGTCTACGCTCAGTTTATTCAATTCAATCAGCACCATTAGTTTTTAGTGATTATCGCCATTCATTCAACTTATTCAATTGTGTTTTTGCTGGGATTACTGGGGATTCATATTGCATTCAGTATTTCATTCTGCATTTTGTTGTTTTTGCATGAGTGAGCAGCTATAGCGGATAGATAGGATCCATTGGCATTTTTGTGGTCAGAGATGGAGGAGGGTATGGGTCCTGAGGCTGTTCTCTCTATGTCTCACCTTGTAGCAGTGACTTGTACTGTGTCCGTATCAGAGGCATCTGATGGTGCACAGCTACGGACTTAATCCCCTTTGCGTGCTGATGTTTCATCCATAGAGCAGCATGTAGATCACATCGTATTGGGGACAGGAGCATGTACTAGTTAGAGGTGGCCACCCGGATCCGTTAATAGCGGACAGAGGCTAATTTCCGTTAATTTTCCGTTAATTAACGGAAAATAACGAAAAAAGACAAAAATAACCAAAAATTAACGGATTTTTGGATTTTTTGGGGATTTTGGGTTTTATTCATACTTATAGTTTATGGAATTCGCTATTAGAGAATATGTTTGTATTTTATTTCAACTTATGCATACTAGATTTTCAACTAGCCGCAGTTGTTGTGATTTTTTGGGGTTTTTTTCGATTTTTTTGGATTTTTTTCGTTTTTTCTGAATTTTTCTCCCTTTTTCTTTAACGAAATTTAACGGACAGCTGATAAAAATTAACGAACCGGACTTAACGGACCGGATGGCATCTTTGAGTGGCCACCTCTAGTATTAGTAGACAATCGTACTCACCACATATGCAAAGTTAGTGGACGTTCATTCAGCCGCACACACAGATATTGCATGACCACACAGCCTTACCATACATGGGTCATTTTAGACTGCGCAAGCCCCCAATATTCATGGCAGAGCGAGGGCAGGATTTTGTATCCTGGCTCAGAAAAGTAGAGGATTACCTGGATGCCGTTCCTTGTTCTGAGCAGCAGGCGGTAGTCTTCGTCATTTTATTGTTGGCGGGTACTGCAAAAGAGTGGTGGGACGCAAAGTGTATCTGACCTAGAGAGGAGAGGCCAGAGTCACTTGAGGAGCTATTGGGGTTATTGAGGGCACGTTTTGAGTCCCCTATATGAGAGAGTTGCGCCAAGACTGTGGTGTAAACTACAGGGGGTAGTTAATGTTTCTCTATATGGGAGCTGGGAAGTGGAGTGTACAGTGATTATGTTATCTCAGGTGAAAATAGACTCTGTTAGGAGTCTATAGGTTTTTGAACCACCCCAATTGGCTTAGTGGTTGAGGAGATATGGCTAGTTGAATATCCAGTACTTAGGGCCCTCTCCTGGACCGTATTGGGGGATGAGATACTATCGCTGGACATGATACGATACGGTGCGCTGCATTGTCACGTGACACGCGCTGGTGGCCGCCCCAAAAGGGTGACCGCCAGACGCAGTACTGTAACCGTTGTTTCCCCTGTCTCGCGCCTCCCAGCGGCTACACCCGCAAGCCGCACGGCGCCGCGCACCCAATGCGCGCACAGCCGCCCCGCGCCCGGCCATCCCTGCGGCTTGGGCCCACGCTGCGTACCCGAAGACACGAGCGCCCCGGAAAGCCCGCCGGCAATCCGGCGGAGGAGGCCCCGCGGCCTCATTGGGCGTCTCGGCGGGCGCCATCGCCCGCATCGAACCGAAAACCACGCCAGGTGGTTTCGGAGCCGGCGGGTGCGGACGGCGGAAGCGCGCCACGCGGCGCGAGAGCAAAAGGGGGGCCCCATCCCGTCGGAGGGGGGCTCCCATCCGGAAGATCGGAGGAACATCGGCCGGCCAGGCACCCCGCGAGGGGCCTGAATCGGCCAGGAAGGAGTCCGCGCGCCAGGCCCCGTGGGGGGAGGCGCATGTTTTTGCTGTTTGTGCGAAGGATCCGGTTGTGCGCGGGGGGGAGCATTACCCCGCGAGATCGCCGCGGTTGGCGGCGGGGGGCGGTGCATTGCCGCGCATCCCGCGAGCTGTGACCGGCGGGGTGAAGCGCGGACCGGGGGCGACCGGCCCCGACGGCGGGGAGGCGCAATCGGCCGCGGAGGCCGTTGGATCCGGCGGCGGGGAGCGCCAGGACCCCGGAGGGGGTGGTGCAAGAACGAGCGGCGGCCCGACCCCGACGCGGACTGCGCAGGGGGTGACTGGACCCTGCCACCGCGTGACGTGACCGGGGGAAGCGGCGGGAAGCGACCCGCGCTGTGTACTGCCGGCCAGGGGGACGCGGAATAGCGACCCCTGGAGGGGGGCCCTGACTGGGGGGCTGCCCAATAGCGACCCCTTGTGTGAGTGGGCAGTACTGTGCAGTGTTTGGACCATGGTGGAGCGGAGTTGCGACCCGGAAGGCGAACGGCAGCTTCCTTGGAGATGTTGAGTGGGTACCCTTGACCCTCTCAACAGGTGGACAGCAGACAACAACCGACTGCAACATCCTTGGAGCAGCTGAGGAGGTACTCTTGACCTTCTCAGCAGGTGGACAGCAGCCAGCAGCGGACGACTTTTTCCTTGGAGCAGCTGAAGGGGTACTCTTGACCCTCTCAGCAGGTGGAGAGCAGCTTCGTGGAGTCTGGAGCTACCCCTACAGTCGCCCACGACATATTGTGGAGTACGACAGCTCCCCAAGAGGCTCAGTAGGGTGCCTGAACACCAGAGCCTGATCTACAGAGGCCAGTAGGGTGCCAGTGCACCAGGCCCAGGGCCCTCCGAGCGGGCCAGTGATAGTTTGGGGGCCGTCCCACTCCATTAGGGCACTTGGCCAGGAGGTCGGGGGGCGAAGGGCTGAAAGTCATGGACTGTACCTGACCAACCTAGACAACTGTGAAGGGTTACAGGCCCGCCTGGTGGCAACAGTACCTTATCCAGAAAAAAGGCTGACCCCAGGTTGAAGCCGGCGGCCGCCCCAAGTTGTTAGGGGGGTGCCAGTAGAAGTGGGTAGACGGGACACGGACCGGCTTGCACCTTACATAGCCCCCCAGGCGGCGGTCAGAGGGGGAGCTCTTGGTGCCTATCGCTCGCGACACAGGACGGTAGAAGAGCGGCCTATAGTGCTGCGCAGACACTTCTACTGTTCCTAGCCTAGACCAGTGCCCCCGAGCTGCCATCCGGGCGAGGTGTGGCGGAGGGGCTTCGAGCGGGTCGGGACATGAGGCAGTTGTGTGGCCGTTCCTCGGGAAGTCCTCCCCAGGCAAGGGGGACAGGAAAGGTTCAGTTTCTGATCAACTGGTGGCATTCCCGGGGGTGTGGCAGGGAAGCCTCTCTTTAGAGGGGTGAGTAAAGTACTCTTTGAGTATTCTTAAATTCCCTGTTGCTAACCTAGGAAGAAACTGGTTGTAAAGAGCTGTTCTGGAACTGTTGTGGTGAAGCCACTTGGCACCTTGTTGGTTGGGGAAGTATAGTACCCACTGACTTGGATACGTCTTTTGGTGGATCCTAGGGCTTACTCTGAGCGATGTAGAGACTACGTACCAGGATAGCCCTGGTATTGGAGGCTTCCGAAAAGCCTTTGACTATGGTCTACGCTCAGTCTATTCAGTTCAGTCAGCACTATCAATCTTCAGTCATCATCATCATTCTTTCAGCTGTTCAATTGTATTTTGCTGGGATTATTGGGGATTCATCCTGCATTCATTATTTCATTCTGCATTCTGCTGTTTTTGCGTGAGTGAGCAGCTATGGCGGATAGATGGGATCCATTGGCATTTTTGTGGTCGGAGATGGAGGAGGCTATGGGTCCTGAGGCTGTTCTCTCTGTGTCTCGCCCTGCAACAGTGACTTGTACTGTATCGGTATCCGAGGCAGCTGATGATGCACAGCTACGGCCTCAGTCCCCTCTATATGCTGGTATTTTATCCATGGAGCAGCACGTAGATCGTATTGTATTGGGGACAGGAGCATGTACGAGTAGACAGCCGTGCTCGCCACATATGCGGAGTCAGTGGACGTTCACTCAGCCGCACAGACAGACGTTGCCTGACCACACAGCCTCACCTTACGCGGGTTATCTTAGACCGCGTAAGCCCCCAATATTCACGGGAGAGCGAGGGCAGGACTTTGTGTCCTGGCTCAGAACAGTAGAGGACTACTTGGATGCCGTTCCTTGTTCTGAGCGGCAGGCGATCGTCTTCGTCATTTTATTATTGGCGGGTACAGCTAGAGAGTGGTGGGACGCGGAGTGTATCTCGCGTAGAGAGGAGAGGCCAGAGTCACTTGAGGAGCTAAAAGGGTTGTTGAGGGCGCGTTTTGAGTCCCCTATTCGTGAGAGTCGCGCCAGAACCAAACTCCTCAAGTTATCACAGAAGAAGGGGGAAGATGCGTGCACATACATGGCACGAACCAGATCCATATGGCACCGGGTACCAGAAGTACACGAGCAGACGGTTCTACATATGTGGATCTCCGGTTTGAGGGAGCCTTATCGTTATGAGGCTATGAAGACCGCCCCGAAGACTCTAGCCGATGCGGAATTACTGGTCGCATGCATGGAAGATGTGCTCAGTGGCAAGGCTGAGAGTGACCAGCAGAGTGAAAGGAACAAACGAGGCAAACATGCAGGAAACACCAGCAAATTTTTGAGAACACCACCGAAAGCTCAAAATAGAAGGAGGTGTACCCAGAGATCTCATAGCGGGCATGGGCATGCTAGACAACCTCGCCCCTCTCTACCGACTGACCCATGTTTCCACCCGGGGAATCAGTCTAGAGAGTCTGGACACCGTGGATGAGGGAGGATTCAGAGGAAGCCCAAGGTGGCTGTGATGGCCACCAGTAAACAATTAAGAATAGTGGCCGATCAAATGGATCGGGAGGCGGAACAGCAATCTGCCGTGTCGGATGGACGTTTCCCCACAGCATCGGCAGGGAGACTGACTGGTCTTTGCTCTGGCCAGTCAGGAAAGCGTCCGGGATGTCTGGTCCAATCTTGCCAGAGAGGATGGACCATCTGTGCTGTGTTTCCCAGCAAGTGGCAACAAAAGCGCCAAAAACGGTCGAGGAAGTGGAGGCGCAGGGTGGAAAGAAGGCGACGTTGCCGTACACGCCAAGCTGAGGAAAACAATGCTTCCAAGGGGCAAGATGGGGCGCCTGAAAAGGTGCAGGAATCCCTATCAGAATTGGTGGGGGTCCCCAAGTGCATGGTTGAGAGGACGGAAGCATCTGTGGATCCCACTGCTGCGAGGAAGTCAAACTCGGGGACCATAGACAAGGATCACCTGCTCCTCGTCCTGAGAGCGGTGATAAACGACACACGTGTGTCAGCATTGGTGGATTCGGGTGCCACTCGGTCATTTGTGAGTGAGCACTTGCAAACCCGACCACCATTATCGTTCATTGGTGCATATTCCTCGCTGGAATTGGCAAATGGCGAGACTATCGTCTCGACAGGAATTGCACCGGACGTGCTGCTATGCATCGGGTCAACGGTCAGCAGGGTGTCTTTGACAGCGGTGCCTATGATGGAGGGCATCCAAGTCATCCTCGGTCGGGACTGGTTGGATACCGTTAATCCGCTGGTCGTTGGAGGATTCACAGTTACAGTAGAGGTGGACACTCAAAGATGCCATCCGGTCCGTTAAGTCCGGTTCGTTAATTTTTATCAGCTGTCCGTTAAATTTCGTTAAAGAAAAAGGGAGAAAAATTCAGAAAAATCGAAAAAAATCCAAAAAAATTAAAAAAAAACCCAAAATCACAACAACTGCGGCTAGTTGAAAATCTAGTATGCATAGGTTGAAATAAAATACAAACATACTCTCTAATAGCGAATTCCATAAACTATAAGTATGAATAAAACCCAAAAATCCCCAAAAAATCCAAAAATCCGTTAATTTTTTGTTAATTTTTGTCTTTTTTCGTTATTTTCCGTTAATTAACGGAAAATTAACGGAAATTAACCTCTGTCCGCTATTAACGGATCCGGGTGGCCACCTCT
>CAJHUC010000136.1:0-15490 GCA_905146915.1 Ostreobium quekettii
CACCGTCCAGACTGACCATGACTCTTTAAAGAACCAGGCCAATCAGCCTTCAGTCAACAGGCGGATTTGGAAGTGGGTTCAGGTTCTTCAGGGGTATGACTATGACCTGGTCCATATGCCAGGGAAGAAAAACCCCACAGACTTCCTCTCACACAGAAGTCTAAGGGATGTGAAGGAGATGGTCCACATTAGAGAGGAAGAGGAGTCATTGGTCAAAAGGTTGCTACTTGGAGAGGACAAGATTGACAACGGGGTCCAAAGAAAATTAGATCAAGTTTTTGCAAAGAGCAGACTAGAGGTGGCCACTCAAGGGTGCCATCCGGTCCGTTAAATCCGGTTCGTTAATTTTTATCAGCTGTCCGTTAAATTTCGTTAAAGAAAAAGGGAGAAAAATTCAGAAAAAACGAAAAAATCCAAAAAAATCGAAAAAAACCCCCCAAAAATCACAACAATTGTGGCTAGTTGAAAATCTAGTATGCATAGGTTGAAATAAAATACAAACATACTCTCTAATAGCGAATTCCATAAACTATAAATATGAAAAAAACCCAAAAATCCCCAAAAAATCCAAAAATCCGCTAATTTTTGGTTAATTTTTGTCTTTTTTCGTTATTTTTCGTTAATTAACGGAAAATTAACGGAAATTAACCTCTGTCCGCTATTAACGGATCCGGGTGGCTACCTCTAGAGCTGAGACCTTCACTTTTTGTCGCCAGGTCCCACATTTCATTTGCGAGAATCATGAGAGAGGGGATTAAAAAGGGCATTCAAGAGGATCACACTGGGCGAATATCATTTCCCAACTGGAATTTGCCCAAGACAATGCGTTGACAATTGGAGATCGATCCTTCTGGATTATAGAAGGATTGCTGGAAGTGAGAGACAGCGGTAAAACCCGGAAGACACAGTGGCGGCTGGTGGTGCCACATATCCTAGACATCAAGAAGCAGATCATGAGGGAACTCCATGAAGTCCCTTATTCAAGATATCTGGGCTACCATAAAATATTGAAAAATATTCAAAAGACTTTCTACTGGCCTGAGCACACCCTGGATATTCGGGACTTTGTGATGGGTGCCTAGTTTGCCAGCAAGAGAAGGCCGTCCACCGTGTCCCCACTGGACTTTTGTAGCCATTAAAGCTCCCAGAACAGAAGTTGGCTGATGTTAGCTTGAACTTCATTATGGGTCTACCAAAGTCTGAGTCTAGGAACGATGGGATACTCACAGTGGCGGATCGGGCCACAAAGATGGTGCATCTGGCGCCTGTCAAGCAGACTATCATAGCTGCTGACACAGCCCGATTCTACTGGACCACTGTGGGAAAGTTGCATGGAATCCCTCATTTCATTGTGAGTGATAGATACCCACGCTTTGTGTCCAAGTTCTGGCGTGAGCTGTGGAACATTTTAGGGACTTCATTGAAGATGTCCAGCACTTACCACCCACAGACAAATGGTCAAACAATGGCAATGAACAGGGTGGTAGAGATGGTTTTACACTGCACTCTACACGCTGGGCAGGATGGATCGAGTTGGGAGTGGCTATTGTCCACCGTCGAATTTGTGATCAACAACAGTCCAATGCAGGTGACCGGATACACGCCGTTTTACTTAAACTATGGCTTCCATTTGTGCACTCTGGCAGACCTCATCCGTGATAGTGACTCTACTCTCATCGAGGGAGTCAACTAGTTTGTAGAGCGGATGAAGAGGAATTTCTCAACAACAATCAAATTTCTGAACCGGGCTCAAGATCACATGAAGGCACAAGCCGGCCAGAAGAGAAGGGAACAGTGGTTCAGTAGTGGGGATTAGGTGCTGCTCTCAACAGAGCACCTCTACTTAAAAATGCAGTGATCTGCAAGTTGAAGAAGAGGTCCGTTGGCCCATTCTTTATTATCCGTCCGGCGGGGCAGGTGGCCTACAAACTCGATCTTCCAAAAATGTGGAAGATACATAATGTGTTCCACGTCAGCTTGTTGCATCCTTTCAGGACCAATTCATGGACGCAACCCACTATATCTGGTCAGGTTGGGGAGGTTGAGCCTGAGGATGATGAGCCATACGACGTTGAGAGATTACTACATTGGCGGTTGACCGGTCCCCGTACCAAGCGGCAGAAGGAGTACTTGGTCCTTTGGAAGGACTATTCGTTGGATGATGCCACTTGGACTCCTGAGGAGAGCTTTACCTGGAGGAGCTTAAGGAAATGATCAAGAGGGACAGACCAATAGAGGATAATTAAGGCCGCTAGTTAGCCTGACATTTGGAGGGCAAAACCACCCCGAGGGGGGAGTATTATGGTGTAAAGCATAGGGGGTAGTGTGTTTCCTTGGTTATGAGTATTTGGGAAGTATAATGAATATTGATGAATAATCTTATTCCTTAGTTAAGCTTACTAGAAACCCATAGGTTCTTAAATCACACCATTCGGGTTAGCGGTAGTGGAGATATAGCCATTAAAAGTTATAGTACTTAAGATACCCCTCCGCACCGTACTGGAGGATGAGATATTATCGATGCGGTGACGTTGGCTACATTGTTACGTGATGCGGGGCACGCCAAAGGGTGACCCCAATACCCGATTGTTGTAACCCTTGCTGACCATTCGCCTCCGTGCGGCTGCACTTGCGAGCCGCACCAGCGTTGCGCACTCATTGCGCGCACTGCTGCCCCGCGCCCGGCCGATCATAGGACTGGGCCCACACCGCGCACCCCGAAGGAACGAGTGTTGTGGACTACCTGCCGTCATTCAGTAGAGGAGGCCATTCCGGCTGGATTGGGTGCTGCGGAGAGCACATTGCCCGGATATCGAGCCGAAAACCTTGCCATCAACCTACTCTCATATTTTATAATAATACATGTTGGTTGGAGTGTTGTTACCGTATCTTGGGCAGCACATCCCCCACACCAAGAAACCATTAGTAGGGCGTCCTCCACATCAAGCCAGTATGCGTAACAGTCTGGCTCGAACTCCAACACTCGAGCATCTTTCTGTGGACACCATTTTGGCAATACTGGCCTACGTGGGTTCCATACAGGGCTCTCGGGGTTACTAAGGCTTGGATCACACACCCTCCGGGCGCTCTCCATCAATGAATCCCTGATTGACTACTTCTCATCACTAGTTGTCTTAGCATGCACCTATGATCTAACCCAAGGTTCTTGAGTTTCAATTGATGGGCCTACTTGAGGGCTTTTCTTAGGCTACGGGAAGAGCTCACCTATTGCGGAGCTATTTTGCTTCGCCCTTAGATGACCCGCTTTCTTCCACTCCCTGGAAACTTTGGGAATGCTCTAGAGGGTTGGCCGTGGCTTTGTCAGGCTGGATGTCCTCTCGGGCTATACGGGCATAGGTAAGCCTCGCTCCTCTGCCTCGCATGCCCATTGCTTCTTCTTCAATAGATGACCACTCAGGATGACCAATTGTTCCTTTGCGGAGGCCCTCTTAGCTTTGGCCTCCTTGCTCTACTCCTTGGCCTTCTTCAAAGCCACTTCGCTATAGCACGCTTCCTTCTGGGCTACGGTGGTCTCGATCTCTAGGCACGCAATCCGGGCCGCTGTTTCCCAATCGCGCATCTCCCGTGCTTTGGCAGCCACAGTTGCCGCCATCTTCTCCAATAGCTCCATCATTCCAGGAGCTTGGAGAATGCCGCCATTGTGTCTAGCTCCACCAATGTGGTGGTGAGGGCCTCCCCTACTTCTTCCATTAGTTGGTTCTACTCCTTAGCTTGCGCTGACCAGTGGATCCTTCTGCTGTGTCCTGCCGGACTGCACCCTTAGCTTTCGATGGTCCCTCTTGGGATGCTACCACGTCACCGGCCTCCTCCGCTGGCTCACCATCTCAGGCTATTGCTTCAACCTCCTTAAAGGCCGGGCCCTCGTGGGCTACAGGATCGGTTTCCTCAGCCTCCATGGTGGAGGCTGGGGATGGCGTCTCCACGCGCTATCCTCTCCTCATGCAAAGGAAGGGGGTGAGCCACCCCCTAGTAGCTCCGAAACCAACTGATACGAGATTGTTGGTTGTATGGGGCGCTTGCCCTCCTTAAGCTATGGACCTGCCTCACCGGGCACCTAGGTCCTTACGTGGACCTAGGCAGGACCACCCCGGCCTACTCCTATATTGTATAGTAATATATGGTATGGTTTGGGTGACGTTACCATATCCTGGGTAAGGCGCCCCTCACACTAGGAGACCTTAGTAGGGTGTCCCTTACGTGAGGCCTATGTATTATACATATTATATAATATAATAACAATATATCAAATGTACCCGTATTGATAGTATCTCATCCCCAAGTATAGTAGGGGCCAGTCTTTAAGTACTAGATTTTCAATAAGCTATAACTCCACTACCGCTTGCCTATTTGGGATGAGTCAAAGACCTACGAAAAAGTAGCAACCTCCCATATCTAATCTAAATATAATCTTATGCCGATAATTAGTTTCTAGTGTATAACTTGAGTAAACCGTCTACCCCCTAGTAGTTTACACAACGCCATCCTAAAAAGAATGGTGGTAATCAAAGCAACAATATCAATATAAAATTTTTGTGCAAACGTATAAAATAACATCAAAAACAGAAATGCTAGGTGTTAAATATTTAGCAATGACCCTCATCTAGCACAAAAAATAAATCTCAAGCCCTTCCATCCTGCGTGATGAGGCAGGCGCATGCATCAAAAAGCGGGTTACACCAATCACCGAATTGCGCCTAAAAGTGACCTCCAACACAACTTTCCTATTGCTCTGCTCTTGCTCTTTACCAACGCAGGGCAACTTGAAGCTTTTGCCATCTTTTGCCTCAAGTACGCACTGCGTGTATAGATATATTGTGTATACCAGTAAACAACGAGCGCCGCACATACTGGATTTGCATATCCGCATGGTTAGAAACGGCTTTTGAACCACCTTGAGATTTCACAATTATTTGGCTTAATATGCCCATATTTTGGAGTTTACATCTCCCTAACTACTTGGTCGATTGATCTGAAAACTTGGTGGGTAAAAATTATCATACTTTTGTTTTAAATTTTGAAGTTTAGCATGTGTTTCAAATTTGAGCTTGATTGAGGATCTTTTGTTGGGGTTTTTAAAGCTGCAAATTATAAGCAATATTTATTTGGGATGGACGAAAAATGAGTTTAGCCCTTGTAATATAGATTGGCCACTGGAAGGCTTGGGCTTTACGTTCACGGTACCGTTTTTATATTTATGTTCTTATACATAAAACGAACAAGCACAAAAGCGGTTATGTTTATATAATTCTAATGTGCATTAAATCAACCAGGCTATATGATGAAGTCACGAACAAGGGCCAGTCCTTTGCTCTGTCGAGCACCAGCAACACAACATACTTTTGCCCATTCAACTGCATCTGACTGCCAATCCCCGGACTGCTTGAGTCTGTACCTACTATGTTTATATACATAGGGCCTGTATATACGTATTTTATGCGTTTTCACGCTTAAAAATTGTAAGTACATATGGGGGTTTACACTACAAAGATCAATTTTGGCCACTAGCATGCTTGCAAGTGATGCCCCAACATAGCGGTGGTGACTATGCAATGTCTCGAGCAATCATGGAATCAGCGAGTTTGAATCTACCAATGCACAGTAAGATGCGAGTTTCAAACAACTTCCCGAAGTCAGAATGGCAACACTCAAGAACCAAAATGCTAACCATCCAAATATTGCCTTGTGCAACTCAAGCACATACGGAGTAGATGTGGCCACCCAGTGTTACGCACGCACCGGCCTGATGTGGGGGACGCCCTACTAATGGCCCTTGGTGTGGGGGACGCCCTGCCCAAGATAACTATCCTCAACCCATGGTAACCACTCTAGGTATTAGGATATGGGAGTAGGAGGGGTGGTCCCGCCTAGGTCCCCGTAAGGACCTAGGTGCCTGGCGAGGCGGGTCCGTGGCTCAAAAAGGGCAGGGACCCCACACCCACACGCTTTACATATCATTGGTTTCGGAGCCACCTGGGGGTGGCAGCCACGCTTTCGTCTGGGCGGACGAGCGAGGCAAGAACACCGGGCCCCTTCCCCGGCCTCCTCCATGGAGGCTGAGGAGACGGAGCCAGAAGCCCGGAAGGGCACGCCCGAATCGTCGGGCGAGGAAGAGACACCCCGGAAGGGGACGCCGACTAGTTCGGTCGGTGAGGACGTTACAGCCCGGAATGGGCAGGAACAGGAAGAAGTCCGGAAGGACATAGCCAGCCCATCGTTGCGACAAGATGAGCTGGAAGGAGACGACCAGCCGATGGCCGAGGCGGAAGAAGCCCCAGAAGAGGAGGTGCCAAAACCGGGCATGGTGGCGGCCCTGCTGCAGGCGCCGGGCATCATGGAGCTTCTGGAGAAAATGGCGGCCACGGCGGCTCAACAAGCGAGGGCGAAGCGGGACGAAGAGACTGCCGAGAAGATCCTCACCCTCGAGATCGAAGCGGACAAGGCGAAGAAAGAAGCCCGTAGAAACGAGGTCGCCATGAGGAAGGCGAAAAAGCTGAGCTGCCAAGTGGAGGAGGCCAAGATCTCCGCTGAACAACATGTCGCCCAGTTGAGCGATCGCCTGCTGAAGCAAAAGCTGCGGGCTCAGGAGGCGGAAGAGAAGGTCGCTCAGCAAGTGAAGCAGCCCGAAAAGGGCACTGGTCCATCTGAGCCGCATATGCCGATGATTCCAGAAGTGGAGGGCGACTGGAAGATCGTCGGCAAACAGCGGCCCAAGCGGAAGAGCCCGTCGCCAGGTGAGACGGTGCCAAAAATTCGGACGAGTGAGAAAAAAAGGTCGGAAGGTCCAGCCCGTTGGGCAAATGGCGGAGATCGGAGGCCGGAAGGTCGAGACCCATGAGCCAAGGGCCAGGTCACAGGTGCACATAAGAACACCTAGTGAACCGGAGCAGAGCAGTGACGAGTCGCTCACAGAAAGCGCTCGCGCTGTATGTGGACCTAGTCTAGAAAGACCGAAAGGTCATGATTGGAGCCCCCCGAGACCCGCATTACCGGAGTGGGGACCGGGAGGGAGCGCCAGGGTGCTGGAATTCGTTCCGGACACTGGTACTCCTTATAGCCGGCAGCCGCCATGCTGTGCTATGTGGACTAAGTTCCACAGTGATCTTGTGGACGAGTTGGATGAAGGCTGGCAAATGGCCGCCAAAAGATTTGGAGAAAAGCTAACCACCGCAAGATTGGTGAGAATCCAGAGGTGGTATGGTCCTGGAATGGCAGATCAAATTGCCAGAGAGGACCCGAATTGGCCGGAAAAAATGGCCTTTGCGCTCAGACATATCCCCGAGCCTTGGGATCTGAGCGAGGGAAGCCCGGAAATGCCGGATCCCAATGATCCCCACGAGCGGTGGGAGGAGATCTCAGAATTGTCGTTCTCATCATGCGCTTCCCCGTTGCCGGGAGATATGTCAACGCGGGCGCAAGTGCATAGAATGGAAAAAGAGAAACGACATATGCAAAATCGAGATCGGTTCGCTTGTGCAAGGAAGTTGGATGAGCAAAAGGCTCAAAAGGCCAGCCAGCGCAGAGAGCTGAAAGCTTTGCAACGTGAGCAAGATCGGCAATTAAATCCGCAAAAATATGAGCAGAAGAGAGCTCACAAATGCCAGCGCAAGGCTGAGATCAGGCGGTTTTTTGCTGCAGGAGGTAGCCAAAAGGCACAGCGCCTTGAGGCTAAGCCGGTGACTGATGAGCTGGATCCGGCCCAACAAGCAAAAGCTTTCGCTGAGCTTGAGAGGGCCCAGCCGCGACAAACGGCCAGATGGGCCAATGAGTCGACTGGAAGCGACAGTGGGGTAACCCACCCCGCTCGATTCATCCCTCTATAGCCTGGAAAGGCATCGCCTCCAATTGAGGAGACAAGGGTCCCCAAGGAGACAACATCTTCTAAGGAGAAGAAGAAGCCGGGAAAGGCAAAGGAATAGCCTGAAAAGGCACAGATGCAGCCTGGAAAGGCAAGGGAGGAACCTCAAGGAACTCAGAGAGCAGTTCCAGGTAACATTGCTGATGCAGTGTCTCCCATTCACCCTGTTGTGAAAACACACTTGCGTACATGTGCAGAAATTGGAGATTCTGCTGGACATGACGAAGTTGTGTATCTCGGTTTGGCAGGAGAGCTGGCAGAACCTATTCCTTATGAGAGGAAGGAGGTTTATGCTATTGTACAAAGGCAGGAGACAGCCTTGGAAAAGGCAAGGGCAGAAGCTGATAAGACTGCCCGGCTGCTGGCCGTAATGGGGGAAGAGGGTTACGCTGAGTTCCTGTAGTTTCAGGAGTCTCGCCGTACAGACCAACAGGCCAAGAAAACTCCCCCTTGAGAAAGCATTTTTGGACAGGAACCCAGCAGAATCACGTATCTGCCTGGGAGGCCTGGTCTAGGATACCAGCAGCGCCGATCACAGTAGCTCGAAATGGAGCAAGGCTGACCTCAAGTGCCACATGAAATGCCCAAAAGGCCCACTCCCATGGTGCATGCCCCTGTGATACAGGATGCCCAGGGATTCTGGGATACGCTGGGAGCGTTTCATGACCTATTCGGTGGTGTGTACTACAAAGGGTACTACCACCCACGGGGAGGCCAGGCACCATACAGGGCCGAGATCCCAGTAGCTGCGCTGCAGCGCATTCCCGCCAAACTATGCGGGTTATTCGATGCGCAGCAAACCGCGCTGGGTATCTATGTGCCTGGGAGCCAGGAGGCGGCTACGGAGTGGCAGGCCGTGCACAGCACTGGCCGACGGCTTCAAGAGGAGGAGCCTGTAAGGGTACAGATGGGGCCTAGGATGCAGGCTGGCCCCTCAGCACCGGTTCGTCCAGTGGCTCAGCCAGGAATGGCACCAAGACAACCGGCGATGCCCTTTACGACGGGCCAGTCTGGGCCAAGGGGAGCGCAGCCTCCACTGCCGTCTACGCAGCAGAAAATTCAGAGACTGCAGGAGATGTCTCCCTTTGTCCAGGAGCAGGCGGCCTACCAGGCTCCTCCTTATCAGCAGCCCGGAAGGGTATACCAGCCCGAAAAGGTACATCAGCCCGGAAGGGTGTAGTAGGCGGTCATCGCCCCAAGGCAGCAGGTAGTCCCAGCACAATCCTATGAAGAGCCCTCCTATCCGATGGAGTCGGAGGAGTTCGAGGGCGTGTATGGGCACCCACCAAGCTACATGCAAGCGCCTGAGCCCCAGCATCAGGAACAGTATGCCGCAGTGGCTGAGGAGCTGCCAAGGGCTATCGAAGGGCCACCATTGCCGCCAGCCGATTATGACCCCATGGGGCCCGGATGCATGGGCCAGGGGTACTTGACGGCGGCGCAAGGAGTCCCCTTCGCCCCTGTGTACTTACAACCCGAAAGGGAAATTCAGGTGAGCATGCCTAAGATGAATACTCAAGGCATGAAACCCTCAAAGTGGAATGAGGACAAACAAGCATTGACCAAGTGGTTACAAGAAATTGTGATGTACTTCAAAACCACTGAGGCACCCCGATCTCAATGGGGTTGGATCGCACTGAATACTCTTGAGGAGTCAGTGAAACATGGCCTGCTTGCTCAACTGGGGCACTTGTGGGGGGTTACAATCGATGCAGAAGTGATCTCACAGCCAGAATTCCAACTGTCATGGGAACAATTTAAATATGGCATGGAGACACTTAATGATCACAAATGTTCAGACTTTGACATAAGGTCTGAAATTGCAGCCTTTACAAAGGCAGGGACTTCGGGTCCCGACACAATCAAATACATGCAGCTCTTGGAACAAATGTTTCTCAAGTGTGAAAATGAACTTGATGACTTTTCCAAGTTGCATGCATTACATAATGGACTTCATCCAGATATAAAAAGAAAATGTTTACTGAACAAAGACGATGAGCAGTGGACCACATATGCCAGCCTGCGGGCTCATTTGTATAAAGTTGGTCCCACATATGACTAAGAATATAAGGCATATGGTGCTCGTCGAAATGAAGGCCGAAATGGTAAGCCAAGCACGAGTAATCGCCTTCCCCCTAATCGGATAATCCGAGGTGGCCACCCGGATCTGTTAATAACGGACAGAGGTTAATTTCCGTTAATTTTCCGTTAATTAATGGAAAATAACGAAAAAAGACAAAAATTAACCAAAAATTAGCGGATTTTTGGATATTTTAGGGATTTTTGGGTTTTAGTCATACTTATAGTTTATGGAATTCGCTATTAGAGAGTATGTTTGTATTTTATTTCAACCTATGCATACTAGATTTTCAACTAGCCGCAATTGTTGTGATTTTTGGTTTTTTTTTTCGATTTTTTTGGACTTTTTTTGTTTTTTTTGAATTTTTCTCCCTTTTTCTTTAACGAAATTTAACAGACAGCTGATAAAAATTAACGAACCGGATTTAACGGACCGGATGGCACCCTTGAATGGCCACCTCTAATCGGATTATTCAAAAACACCACGCATTGAAAGTGGACAATCGGGGAAAGCCCGTTTTGAATAATAGGCCGAAAGGTCGCGGGGGAGTGGTTTATAAGCATTCTCGTGCTAATGAATCGCAGGCCCCAGGGGAGCGTGTTTACGAGCCGCTGGCTGACATACGCGACCCCATGGAAGGGAAGATGGTCACTGACAGGTCGCAGTTACGCGACACTACGGTGGAGGTTCTCAAAAGAGCCGGCCGGTGTTTTAGATGTTTTAAACCATACACCTCTCCACGGGTGACTGTCCAGGCCGAGGAAAGCTACCCATGATGCCGGTACGCCCTGGCCATTCCGTGAGAACTTCACACACAGTTTCACGTGCACTCTGTCTTGAAGCATGGAAACATAATGTAAACAGTGTGAAACTGATGCAAGCACCATTGGATGTGAGACATAATGTGGCACCAGTGGTTCCGGTTCCTAAACTGAGCACCTTGCAAGCTGCTACCAATGATGTGGTGAAAACTCGTCACACACATGTTCAGTCTGGAACAACCCGGAAGGGTCTGCACAGTGATATGGATCACTCTGATCGCATGTTGAAACCTGTGCACTTTAACCACATTCAATCCTTGGTTGCCCACCAGTTTACACTGGATGCATGTGCCAACCCCAAAGGGGATAATGCACTTTGTATACGATATTGTTCTCGAGATACAAGTGTCTTGAACAAACCTTTATCTCACGAATTTGTGTGGATCAATCCACCTTTCAAGAATGCTGAGCCATTCTTAGATCACTACTTTGCTGAACGAGCAAAGGCTCCCAAGCATGTACGAGCATGCATCCTTCTACCCGCGTGGCGGACTTTTACTAATGATCCTAGGCTGCGCCGGTTGCGCACCCTTATCCATTACCCAAAGGGTACCCGGTTATTCACACAACCGGACGTGGATCGTACTGGCCGCCAGGAAATGCCTGGTATTCCTTGGCCAGTCAATGTATATTATCAACCCCCTGAGGGGGCAGCGGGATACCGCATTCGGAAAGTCTCCCAAGACCATCCTCGCTTGACTTTTACGGGTTAGGTTGGGCATCAACCAACGTCCATCCTCTTTGATACGGGGGCGACTGGCACGGCCTATATCAACCCGACTTGTTGCCGTCGGTTAGGCTTAACGCCTAAGCATCCGCAATCCACATCTAATCGATAGCTGCATTGCTTGCATCGCCTTCAGCAATTGGCATGCACTACTCGTCGTATTGTGGATCCTACGGAGTTTTCCACACCCCCACATGTGGACTCTTCTCCGTCCGAGGCAGAAGTCCTCCTTGCGGACGGCTCCTCCCTTCCTTCTTCGGGAGTAGTTGATGTCCCCTTATCCATTCAGGGTTATAAGGACACCGTTCGCTGTGTGGTCATTGACCTCTCTGACGATTATGACATTATTCTCGGCAACAATTGGCTCTATGAGCACGCCGGTGTCATTGATTATCGTCAGGGCCACATCCGTGTGGTTTCCCGTGGTTGTGAAATCACTCTTCGCAGTTTTCTACATGACCCTCCGGCTCTCCCTCCTCCTGCTCGCCGGTTGGGTCACTTGTGTTCCTTCGGATATGCTCGCCGCGCCTACCAGCAGGGTTCCCCTCTCCATTTGGTTTTGGTTCGCCGGGTCGGCGATCTCCCTGAGGGGACGCACCAGGCCCTTCGGCCACCACAGGTCGAAAGACCCCAGGTCGAAAGACCATATCTCACGCGGTGAATCCCGCACATATTACATCTCTATTGGAGGAGTATAAGGATCTCTTTCCTGATGAACTCCCTACTGGTCTTCCACCTGATCGGGGGGTGGCTTTGACGATTCCCCTAGAAGAGGGAACTAAACCAGTAAAGCGAGCAGCTTTCCGGTATAGTCCAAAGGAAATGGACGAGATCATGTCACAGGTCGATTACTGCTGAGAAAAGGACTGATCACGGAGAGCAGTAGCTCATTTGGGGCTCCAGTACTTTTTGTACCAAAGCCAGATGGCAGCCTCCGAATGTGCATCGACTATCAAGCACTAAATAAAGCCACGATTAAGAATAAATAGCCAATCCCTCAAATAGATACCCCTTTGGATCAACTGCAAGGGGCCAAGATCTTTTCGGCTATAGACTTGCAGCACAAGTATTATCAACTTCGGATTGACAAGGCCGATTATGCCAAAACGGCTTTTGTGACGCCGTTGGGCCTTTACGAGTTCAAGGTACTTCCTTTTGGACTCGCGAATACCACAGCGATATTCCAGCAGACGATGCACCATATATTTGGTGATCAAATTGGCAAACACGTCCTGGTTTACCTGGACGACATCTTAGTGTTTAGCCAAACTGCTGAAGAACATCTTAAACACCTGCAACAGGTGTTAGAAGTGTTAACACAACAGAAGTTGTATTGTCGCATGCACAAATGTCAATTCAACAAGGAGGAAATCTCCTACCTGGGATATGTGGTGTCTCAAGAGGGTATATGCTCAGATCCCGAAGGGATCGAAAAGGTTAAGAACTGGCCTGTACCACAATGCGTAAAGCACGTACAGCAGTTCCTTGGGCTGGCAAACTATTTTCGAAAGTTCATACAGGGCTATTCGAAAATAGCTACTCCCTTGACAGACTTGACCAAACAGAATGGCAAGTGGGAGTGGACAGCGAAATGTCAAGAGACGTTTGAGCATATAAAGGAGTGTTTAACAGCTCCATTGCTCAAGATGCCAGACCCTGAGAGGCCATTTGAGGTCATAGCGAATTCCTCTCAGACTGCGGTGGGAGCAGTTCTAATGCAAGGTAATCATCCAATTTGCTACGCCAGCAGAAAGTTCCTCCCGGCGGAGTTGAACTATAGTGTGACAGACCAAGAAGCGTTGGCTTCTATTTACGCTGTCCAGTTATGGAGGTGTTACCTTGAAGGAACACGCTTCAAACTGGTAACAGACCATTGTCCGTTAACTTACCTTAAGTCACAACCACAACTGAGCTGAAGACAGGCCAGGTGGTCTAAAATCTTACAACAGTTTGACTTTGACTGGGAATATCGCCCAGGGTGAAAGAATGTGGCTGACCCACTCTCTCGCATCCCTCCATCTCCCGATGAACGGGAAGCCATGAGGAAAAGTCAACTGATTGTCTGTGGCTTAAGAGTAATACACAAGCGGGGAGATAAGAGAAAGATGGTAGAGGCGAAGATCTGGCCTCCAGAATCCGTCGGGCCTATGGCCAAGATCCCCAGCTTGCATCTGTAAAACAGCCGCAAGAGATGCGTTGTACAGACAGGTTATGGCTGCGAGGCAAACAGTTATATATACCAGCCAGTCTGCGGACCGAGATCTGCCAGTTGGCTCACGACCATCCAAGTGCAGGACACTTTGGTCAAGCCAAGACCCTGGACTTAGTCCAGAGGTATTACTGGTGGCCAGGAATGCGACGAGAAATACAACTATATGTTGATACTTGCCTGGTTTGTCAACAAGCTAAGTACTCTCGTCAAAAGACCCCAGGCTTATTACAACCTCTGGGCATTCTTGAGGAGCCTTGCATTGAATTGTCCATGGACTTCATTACACAACTGCCAAAAACTAAGGGAGGTCATGATGCTATCGTCGTGTTCGTCGATAGACTGACCAAAATGGTCCGCTTCGCAGCCACGACCACCGAGCTCTCCGCAGAAGGAGCAGCTGACCTGTTGGTGCAAAATGTGATAAGGCACCATGGTCTCCCCTCTCAAATAGTGTCCGACAGAGACGTTCGGTTCACCTCCAAGTTTTACCGGTACCTGGCTGAGAGGTGGAAGATTCAGCTCAACATGAGCACTGCGTACCATCCACAAACGGATGGCTAGACCGAAGTCATGAATCGGATTCTTGAGGATTACTTACGCAGCTATACGCGTTCTGACCATTGATGCATGGGATGAACTGTTAGCCATGGCCGAGTTTGCAATGAACAACTCGAAAAACAGTTCCACCCAAGAGACCCCGTTCTATTTGAACTACGGTCGACACCCAAAGAGTCCCTTAGCTCTTGGGGTACAGATTTGGAAGCCTTTGAAGGGCTATGACAATCCGAATGCCCGTGGCTTGGCAGTGGCCATTGATAGGGCACAGCAGCCTTACTTAAGGCATATTGGTATACCCCTAGTGGAGGGACTACCAGCTATGACACGATTTGATCACCGTGTCCAATCAGCGCTAAAAGAGGCCAGGGCATGCTTGGAAAAAGCATGAGATAAGCAGTCAAAGCATGCGGACCGCCATCGGAGGGATGTGTCGTTTAATAAAGGAGGTGACGTCCTCCTTTCGACACAACATATCACCCTCAAACACCCTGGAACTCGAAAACTATTACCGATGTGGATTGGGCCCTTCACCATCCTCGACCGGATAGGTCCTGTCGCATATCGACTGGAACTTCCGGAAAGCATGCATAAGATACATCCAATATTTCATGTATCAAAGATTAAGCCGTATAAGGCTAGTGGCAGAGTACAGCCACCTCCAGTCCCTATCAAAATTGAAGGGGAACTGGAATATGAAGTTGAACGCATTTTGGATAAAAGAATTAAAAACCGCGGAAGGCGCCAAAACTCGGTAGAGTACCTCGTCAAATGGCTGGGATATGGGCATGAGCATAATAGCTGGGAATCAGCAAAGCCAGTTGCAAATGCACAGGAACTGGTTCAAGCATTTGAAAATGGAAGAACTCTTGTTGTACATGTGCCAACTGACCGCAGTACGAAATGTACACGTTGAAATAAGCTTATGTGTGGTTATGCCTTCGACAGGTCCTGCTAAAGTGGCCCCAGAAGCACATTGGGTATACCGGGCCCCGTACTCGTACGCTGTTCGGACATATGAACGCAATATCCGCAGCTATCTTGAACGGGGAACGTCTGGCCACGGAGCAGCCATTGATCCAACCTCCGCGAGAGCCCGTCCATGCCCGTGGGCAAGGACGAGGTCCATATTCGTGGGGTGGTCATGGTTGGGCAGCGGGTGGCCGCACGTATTGGGGTAGGGGACGTACAGGGTGACCTACACGTCCCACATCTTTCC
>CAJHUC010000137.1:0-28247 GCA_905146915.1 Ostreobium quekettii
AGAGAGGTGTCGTTTAGTAAAGGAGATGACGTCCTCCTTTCGACACAGCATATTACTCTCAAACACCCTGGAACTCGAAAACTATTCCCGAGGTGGATTGGGCCCTTCACCATCCTCGACCGGATAGGTTCTGTCGCATATCGACTAGAACTCCCGGAAAGCATGCATAGGATACATCCAATATTTCATGTATCGAAGATTAAGCCTTATAAGGCAAGTGGCAGAGTACAGCCACCCCCAGTACCTATCGAGATCGAAGGTGAACTGGCGTATGAAGTTGAACGTATCCTTGACAAAAGGATTAAAAAGCGTGGGAGACGCAAAAACTATGTTGAGTACCTTGTCAAATGGCTGGGATATGGACATGAGCATAACAGCTGGGAATCAGCAAAGTCAGTTGCAAATGCACAGGAATTGGTTCCAGCATTTGAAAATGGCAGAACACCTGTGATGCGAATGCAAACTGCATGAAGTACGGGATGTACATACTGAAACATGCTCATGTGTGCTTATGCTTTTGACAGGTTCTCTTGCGCTGGGCCCAGAAAAACACTGGGTATACTGCCCCCCGTGCAAGGTCGCAGTTTGGACACATGAGCGCCATGTCCGTTGCGATCCTCAACGGGGAGAGGTTGGAGACCGCCGACCCCTACGTGCCATTTCCCCGTGCGCCTGAGCGTGCACGCGGACGTGGGCGACGGCGGGGTGCCGCACCGGGCCGATCTGTACCGGCGTGGGCTACTGGTGGTACTCGGCATCGTGGTCACCGATGAAAGGCCGGGAGGTCAAACATTTCCAGCCACTTGGCTGAGGAAGAGTTTTAATGAGGGTTGTGAAGGCCGGGACGGTCATGTAAAACAACCACTCTTTCTCTTCATCAAAAACTGTTTTGTGTGTTGTGTTTTGTTAACTGGGCATGTGGCAAATCGCACAGCCAGTTCCACCAACATACATACAATGTTTCTGCTCCCGTATCCACTTATACGGGGACGAGGACGCCCCTCTCCCTGAGGGGGACGAATGTTACGCGCACCAGCCTGATGTGGGAGACGTCCTACTAATGGCCCTTGGTGTGGGGGACGCCCTGCCCAAGGCACGTACTATTCCTCACCCACTGTAACCTTTATCCATATTGGGATACGGGAGTAGGAGGGGTGGTCCCGCCTAGGTGCCCTGTAAGGACCTAGGTGCCCGGCGAGGCGGGTCCGCGGCTCAAAGAGGGCAGGAACCCCACACCCACATCCTATTCGTAACATCAACGACCAGCCACAAATGGTTGTCACCGGGGTGGATGCGACGGCCCTCGCGGCCTCGGTCCAGCAGGCGGTCGTCCCTCTCCCGGCTTCCGAGGTGGGTTCCGACCCAGCAGGGGAGCAGGAGGGGCCTCCACAGAAGCGGAGGAGGTTGCGGGAAGGCGAGCCGAGTACGGCTGCTGCTGCCGGAAGTGGCCGTTTGGCCAGGGCCAGACGGGGGGGTGACGCGGCGGGGGCGGAGAAGGTGGAGATCGACCCAAACATAGGGTACGATTTCGAGGCCTGCCGCCGCGTCGTCCCCGACAGGGACGGGGAGCCACCGAGGCAGCTGGGCGCTTGGAGGCGACTCGCCTACGCTGGGCTCAAGGAGCACATCCGCTTGGTCCATGGACGGACCCTCGGCAGCCGTGGCATTGAGATTCAGAAGCCGTTCCTCAAGCTCCTCTCGTCGGCCGCGGCGTACACCGACCGCAGGAACCCCCTCGCCTTCAACCGCCGGCCACCGGTGGAACTCACAATGCGGGCCTTTGTTGAGGACCACGTCCGGTACTTCGACGGAAGTTTCCGGGCCATAAACCTGACCCCGGCGGTGGTTGTGGTGGACTCCCCGCGGCGGGATCCCGTTGCGAAGGCAGAAGTGGAGAGGATGTACCTCAAGTGGAAGGAGGGGGAGGGCGTCGAGGACCTGCTTACCTGGGTCGAGCACAACCCGGAAAGTTCCCGGGGGCAGGAGCCCAGGTTCCACTCCGACCACAAGCCCACCTTTTCAACTATCGTGGGCAACCACTCGACGGAGGCGCACGCCAAGCTGCTGAGGCAGGGGCACACGGACGTGCAGGGGTACCGGGCGGTGTACGTCTTCTTCCGGCAGCAGCTGGGGGACGACCACCTACGGTTCATGGCGAGGGCCGAGAACCTGCTGAGGTCGGAGGACGCCAAGGCCATCGGCAATTACTCGGACCACACCTCCCCCGTGCACATTATACCCTTCATCCACAAATTGTGGGAGAGCCTTGGGTGCCCGCCGCGGATGCCCCCGGGAACCGCGAAGCCAAAACGGGTGGAGAAGCCCGAGACCGACGTGGAGCGCTGGTTCGAGTTCTTCACCCGCCTCAACAATATGATGGAGCGTCCCCAGGAGGCGTCCCTTCAAGCCGATAAGAAGGACAAGCGGGAGGCGAAAAAGCGGGCGGAGGTGGAGCTGGCGTACGAGAAGGAGGTGGAGGACGCCCGGGCGGCGAACCAATCCCCTGGGAAGCTCGCAACGGCCGCTGAGATGGTGAGCGGCTGGAGCCGGGCCCCACCTCCTGTCCCGTTGTGTACGTTGGTTCGTCCCAAGAGAAGGGGGGCATCGATTGTTTTGGGGGGAGTGGGTTTGCGCGCGCCGCGCGCGCAAACCCGGTCGCAAAAATCCAACAGTCCACGCGTGATGCGGCAGCCATTTCTTTCCCCTGCGCTGTGCGTACTCAGTGACTGCGGGCAGCAGCTGGCCCCACGTTCGAATGGCTACAGAAGTCTGCGCCTGCGGTGTTCATAGGGGGTGGCTCTTGTGTCAGGGCCGGGGCACTTCATTGTTTTGCAAACTAGTGACCGTTAGTTGTTTTCGAATGCAGGCGAAGAAGAAGAAGGAGCTCAGTATGAAGAAGTACATGAGCTCCGTAGCAAGGAACATCCCCTCAAGGATCTACACCGCCGAAATGAACATCGCGCTGATGGGCAAACAGGCCCACGTTGCCTGGATGCAGATAATCCGCACGCTGGAGGGGGAGTCGGAGGTCGTGGGGCTGTCCCCATCCGTGCGGCCACACGAGCGCGGTGTGTGGAGGGCCTACCTGAAGAGCGTCTCCGCCTACCCCGAGTCGTATTACGTGGAGACCTTCGGGGCCATCCTGAGCGGCGCCGCGGATGACATTGTGCAGGTCGTGGCCCTCCTGCGGCACAAGAGTGAGTGGTTATCCCCCACCGTCAGTGACTGGTTCAATTGCTTAAGGGAGCACGCCGAGTGGACAGCCCGCCTCCACACATACAGGTATCTTTGCGCCACTCTTACTGCACGGCTGCCAAAGGTGGAGGACAAGGAAGAGGCGGAAGTGTGGGAAATGTGGGAGAGCGACTTTCAGTCGGTGGCCGGGTGGGACGTGAGGGTGCGGTCGTCCTTGGGAGTGTGCAAGATCATTCCCCTCTGCAACTTCGTCCTGTCCTTGGACAAAAGCGCCAGGGACCCACTCCCGTCAAAGGAGAGGAAGGCGCAGGAGGTGGAGGACGGCCCCAAGTACGCAAAAATGCTGGAGCACCTTGGGCTGAGCGACACCAGCAAGGAGCACTGGCTCCCCCAGTTTCTGCTGACCACCCACGCCATCTCTGACGGGGCGAGGGTGGGTGGTTTTGGGGACGCAATGCTCAAGAAGGTGACCTCGGCACACGCCCTCCTGTGCGGGAGCCTCACCGGCTCGATCCAGGATCGCCAGAGGACACTGCTGAACTTCCGCCTCCGAGCCGGGGACGTCGCGTTCGAAACGAAAGCCCCGGTCGTTGTCCGGCCAGAACAGAAGGACAATTTGATCTTGACCGGGGCAGGCAGCGGGCTTTCGTTCATGACCACTGACGAGGCGGACTTTTTGGAGCCCTTCCTCCGCGCCTCCCGCCTCTGGATGCGGCGGCAGCCCCCCCTCCTCTACAGCAGGTTCGACGCCCTCGGCTTCCTCCAGGCCGTGGTCGTCAATCAGCTGTGGGAGCTGGCGTACGCTGTCGGGACGGTGAGCGTACTGACCCATTGGATGCGGCCGTGTGGGTCTGCGTTTGCGCACGCGGCGCGCGCACAAGCCGTCCTCCCTCGTGTTCTCCCACGGCTGTTTTCCCATCCACCAACTGAGTTTGTCAATGTTGCAATCTGACGATTTCCACAGTGACCACGCCCGTATTGTTCAACTCAAGCGGGTAATGCCCGTGGTGTGCAGGCAGATCCCCGGCAGACCGCGGGGATCACTCAGAAGCAGGTCGAGTTCGACCTGTCGGGGGAGGACACCTGGTCGGCGCTGAGGGACACCGCTCGTTTCAGCGGCGCCAATATATTTGACTTCTTGAAGCCATTCATAGGGACCCGGAGCAGGGGCTGGCGGTGGGACATCTACAACACCCCCCGGCTCTTCATCGAAGACCCCGACGACCAGCCCCAAGACGCCCACGTGTGGATCCCCGGCAAGGCGACGCCGGAAGTGCCCCCGCCCACCGTCGAGACCGAGAAGGAGGGCCCAACTAGGACGCACACCTTTGCCTATCGGTGCCCAGTCGTGGACGTCGACGTGGCGACAGACGGCCAACACCTCCCCGATCCCATGGCCACGGCTCCCGCCGTGTCGTTCACTGGTTATGTCTACCACGCCACGCCGGGTAGGGAGGAGGGCATGAAGTTGTCCAACACGCGCAGGCTGGCAGGCGGGTTCGTGCCCTGGCGACCGATGCAAGTGGCGCGGTGGGTCGTTCCCAGGCTGGGAGTGGACTTCGGGGACCGCGATCCCCAGGTGCTCCTAGCCCACCGCAAGAGCGTGAAGGCGAAGCTCATCGAGGGCGACGCCAGGGAGAGGGACGCCTACAAGCACGCGGAGGGGTGGACCCAGATCGAGCTCATCCTCATCGACCCGCCGTTTGGGATGAAAAAGCACGACCCGGAAGTCGGCCTGGCTTGGGACATGCCCGATTAGCGTTGGGGCGGCGGGGACATCCGCAAGGCGCTGGATGCCTGCCACGCATCGGGAATCCTGCCCCCCTCCGCCTCCCGCGTCAACGGCGCCCGCCACTTCAACGTGGCGATCTACACCTGCCACAAGGACGTGCATTCGATGCTTGAGGCGGTTCATGGCTGGGCTACGGCGCACGACTACCCCGCCAAAGGGCACTTCCTCATCACCATGGGCAGGGACGAAAAGGCCCACCTCCGGAAAGGGTCGAGGACGCCCGGCCACGGCATCCCCATCCTGATGGTGAAGATCAACCACGGCCAGGAAGGGGTGAGGGCGGACGACCTTGGGGGCCGGCTGGGGGGGAGGATGACCTACTTCTTCCCCAAGCCGGAAACGGCGTCGAAGTGCGGTAGGCACGAGCTGGACGCGCTGCTGGTGGGGATCGCAGGCGGAAGGTGAACCGGACTCAGAAGTCCCTGGAGGAGTCGCGGTTGCTGGTGCGTCTGCTGGCCCCGAGCCTGGGCCCTGTGCTGAGCCTGTGCAACGGCACCGGCACGGCGATGGTCGCTGCCCTTCTGGAGGGACGCGATGCACTGGGCTTCGAGACAGACGTGGTTCAGAACAACTGCGCCCGCCGCCGCCTCCAGACATTCTTCCACCGCGAGGGTCAGCTAATCGCCGCCCTGGAGGCTGGCCGGAAACCGGGGGCCTGCGCCGTGCAGGAGATAGTGGAGGCGTTGGAGAGGCCCGGTCTACTGGACGATGCGGTGAGTTCAAGCTCGCTTGTTTGCGCGCGCAGCACGTGCAAACCCCTCTCCACTGTCGCTGCCATTGCTTGGCGGATGTACCGACAGGGCTGACCTCCGACTGTCTGTCTGCACAGCACACCGCGACGGGATCCGCGGCACTCCCCGAGAACCTGCAGGCGTTCCTAAACGACCCTGTGGCCCTGAGGAGCACGAAGTTTATGTTCGGGGAGGCGTACGCCAGGCTGGCCGAGCCTTTCTTCCGGTCCATCCCCCGGGAGGAGCTCGGCCTCATCAAGGCCACGGGGGGCGACCTCGCCCAGGAGCTGTTCGGGGACCTGAAGTGCGTCCTCCGCACGGTGGCGGCGGGGAAGGCCCTCACCCTCAACCAGGCGAAGGCCTTCGTCATGTGGAACCGCAACAACAAGGACCGTTCCAACGACACGGCGGCGAAGGATCACGCCCTGGAGGCAGCGGTATGGATGGGGTGCCGCGAGGAATGGGCCTCGGAGCAGGAGGAGGCTGAGTGGCGGGCAACGCTGAAGCCCCCATTACCCGGCCCTATGAAGCCTGCGATGGGATCCACGGCAACAGAGTCGGCGGCTGCAGGAGAGCCTCAGACAACAGCGCCCCGACCGGAACCAATGCTCGTCGAGGGTGCCGACAGCAGCAAGGCGGGTGGTGCCGAAGGGACCCAGGAACTCACCTCTGCCCCGTTGGCTCCTCCAGTCCCCGAGACGCAGGCTTCCCAAGCCGGATCCCTCACGACCTCGTCTGAGTAGTTTGGACCTGCGGTGTGCAAGGAGGAACGCTCTTGTAAATTATTGGGATTTTGCGACAGTGCGATACAGTCTGGTTTCTTTGTGCCTCGCTGACCCGGTGTTTGCACGCGCGGTGCGCGCAAACAAACGCTTGCTGCTGCTCGACCCTTCCAGCGTGATGCCACACACGTTGTGGGGATTGCGGGACGTGGTCTGGTTAACCGTGGTCGCCGACAGGGTGTACGGCTCCACGGATGTGCATGGCAAGCCCCAGGATATCATGAGGTTGGCGGGACAGGCCCCCAGGAAGGTCGATAGGCCCGGGTGGACCTCTGGTCACATGTGCCCACCCCCCGCGACTGGTGTCAGCAGCACCGGCACCAACAGAGCTGGGCGTGCATGTGGCACTACTTTCCACCGAGGGTCACCTCCGCCAGCTTCGGTAAATTGTGCCACATGCGGAGCGTTTGCGCGCGGCGCGCGCGCAAACTGCGCGCGTGCGATTTGCATTTGATGCATTGCGTGCACATGTGCACGCCCGCACAGCAACGCCTGCGCGCGGCCGCCCCGTCACAGCAACGTTAGCGCAGAAGGAAGCCATACACAGCGTGCACGCAAGGGGGCCTGGCAATCACGCACCACACCGCAACCCCCTCCACACAATTGCACTGAAACCAACGAGGCATGTTTCACACGCGGCCACGGCTGATAGCAAAGGGTGGGGGGGAGGGCGGCGCCGCCCTGCGCGGTGCTGCATGGCGCCGCCGCCGCCGGATGCAACATACCTGCGTGCCGACAGCGTGTGGTCCTCAGCGGCGGCAGTGGCCATGCGGGTGGGTGTCAATGCACCCTCGTGGACTGGATCGCCCACTTTTGACCGCCCCGAATCCGCCAAATTGGAATATTCGCCATGTCACGATCCGGGCATGTCCCGGGCATGCGCCCCTCACTCAATCCCGTGGTGAGTGAGGCCCCAGGGGCGTGGGGGCCACGCGCCCGAATCCTGACGTGGCGAATATTCCGATTTGGTGGATTCGCTGGGTGCCAAATTCGTGGATGTCATTGCCGTGTGGTCATTTGTCGCCGTGCCGCCGCCCGTCCACCGCACATGGAAGAGCACGCCACGCCGCTAGGACCGCATCGACATCGCCTTCGAGGTGCGCCCCAGTGCCATGCCGTTGCCGCAGTGCCCACGGCGCTTCGCGCTCGTCCTGCGGGCGTCGTCGTCGTCACATGCACTTGCTTTTCGTTTTTACTACGTACGGTTGGGCCCAGGAGCCGCTATCGGTAGCCGCACAGACCGGTTGCGCAACCGGCGAAGTTGCGCCCGCCTATGAAGTTGTGTGGGGGGGTCACATGTGAGCCCATCCCCGCCCGGTGGTGTTTCGCGTGGGCGGCGCGCGCGAAGGGGGGCCCCACATGTGCAATCGGATCTCCCTCACCCACCACGTGCGCCGCGAACACGCACCACTGTACATGGACACAGGCGGCGCAGAGCGGGTCCCCGTTTGTGCGCGCCGCGCGTGCAATGGTTAGTTAGAATACTTCTGTGCAGGGACACCGGCGGCGCAGAATGCACTGGCGTTTGAGCGCGCGGCGCGTGCAAACGCCAATCGAAATCAACCTGTTTAGGGAGTCCGGCGGCGTCCAAACGCATTCCCGAACGGTCACGCACTGCGCGCACGTGCCGGTCCACAACCCGTTGTAAACGGCAGCAGCGGCGTTGAACGCACTCCCCTTGGCGCATTGGCCGTCCGCAGTGGCCAATCCTCAAGGAAGGCATCCACGTTTGTGCGTGCCATGCGCGCAAACCCCATTCCAAACGCGTCTTCCGTTAGCGCTTTCTCACGGACGACGCGACAAACTCTCCCCAGTGTGTCTGCCCGGTCTCCGGCCGACGTTGCAATGGCGCCTGGCCCGGGCCGATTGTGCAAAGCTGGCCTCCAAACCTTCGTTCGCTTGCGTGCGGGGAGCGCGCGAACCGGGAAATGTGCACATGCCCGTTACTGGACGTCCTGCAGCGGTGGACGACTCGTGCTTGGAGCTGCGGCTCCGCTCCTTGCCTACGGCTTTCCTGGTCAACGTGCATTCCAGTCTCTCAACCTGTACACGGCCTGTGTTCTTGTTCAGTGCTTGCACGCGCGGGGCGCGCAAACCGTGTGTGGTCGTTTTCATCGCATAGGCACCTAATGCACCGGTGGACCTGCGCAATTGGACCTGGTACCTTTCATTCTGAATGCCCCGGGGGCTGTGGGCTTCGCCGCCTGCCCTGCAGCCGCGCCCCTCCTCGGCCATACCCCGTCAGGGTTGGCCCCTTTGTGCCCCGGTTGGGCGCTCGGTGCAACTTCCCCCCGGTGCCCGGTTCCTCGACGACTTTCCCGGCTGAACTGGTGATGGTGTGCTCGTTCTACACAGCTTGGATCTGCGTACAGAATGGAGTTGACGACATCATCCGTTTCAAGCTGCGTCACGCCGCGAAGCGTCAGCAATTCCACAACTCGCGACATTCCGACTTCGTACCTCTCCCACCTTGCCACGCCAGCTTCCGGCGCTTCGTCCAGCCGCGTACGGGAGGAGACCGTTGATTTAATGCACGACTGCTTCGGCGAAATGACTTCTCCGAGGAAGCAAAGGTCGACTTGCTCGGATGGCCAGGGGGGTAGGCGTGACCTCTCCGAAGACTCGCCCAAGCCGGCGAAGAGGAGAAAGCTCGAGAAGGTGGAGAGGGCCGTCGTTGACGCCCTGGCCGCTGGGACACCCGCACAGTGCTGCCCCCGCCAGTGCCACAACCTCTTCACGGCCGAGGATCTGGTGGCCAGGAAGGTCGTCCGGGCAATTCGCCGGTTCGACGAGGCAGACGCCGACCTCCGGGCGGACATCTCGCGCTGTCGACTTGGAAGCGAGTCATCCGCGGAAACTGACGGAAGCGGGCCCCGCCGCCAGTGCTACGAGTGGAGGGTGAAGGGCAAGGTGGTGTGCATCAAGGCGTTCGCCTTGTGGCACGGCGTCTGCGCCGACACCGTGTACCGGAAGAGCACGCAGGGGCGGGGCCGGACCGGGGTGGTGCCGAAGGTGCGCCACCATGGAAACTGGAGGACCCACCGCCACGGGAAGGGGAGGTACGACTGCGCCGACTGGCTGAAGGACCTCGTCGGCCGCCTCGCCCAGCCCTTCCCCGACCGCACCGTCAGGGACCGGTGCACCGGGGAGGTCAAGGCCAAGGAGTTCCTACCGGCGGGACTGTTCTCCACCCTCCAGTCCGTCTACGAGTACTACTGCCGTGCCACCGCTGCCCGCCAGCCCCCCAGGGCGCCCGTCTCCTACACCACCTTCCGCCGGACGTGGCTTCAACGCCACTTCCAGGTAAGCCGCGGCCCCCAGCCACGGGACCTCCCTCCGTCTTCTGTGCACTTCCGTGGGACTCGCCTGGCCCCGTCGCTGACAGTGTTGAATAGACACGCCCTGAGCCTGCATCTTCTGCGCTCGCCACGCCAGGTGCGCACTTACCGCCACCAGCCCTTCGCCAAGTGCGACACCTGCGTGAGGCTGAAGAAAACCAGCAGCCTCGCCATGGGGCCGGCTAGGGAGGCCGCCGTCCGGATACTGCAGAAGCACGAAGCGTACATCGCCGCTGCGAGGAGGGCTATGGAGGAGAGGAGGCGTTACGCCCTTGACCACCCCGAGGAGGTCCTGTACCTGAATGTAGACGGCATGGACCAGGCAAAAACGGCGATACCCCACGAGTTGGCCAAGAGCAAGGCGGACGAGGTGGGGCTGCCCCTGACCACCAAGCTGTTGGGCGGGATTGCCTACGGCCACGGGTGGTGGGGGTTCTGGTCGTTCCCAGAATGGGCGGCGTCCAGCAACCTGACGCTCACCTGCCTCTGCAAGATGGTCAGGGACGTCACCCGCTACGACGGAGCCGCGCCCGGGCTCCTCCCCCCCCACCCCGGCCTGCCCCCCGTGCTGCACGTCCAGATGGACAATACGGCGAAGGACAACAAGAACCACTACCTCCTTGGGTTCTGCGCCATGCTGGTGGGGGAGCGGGTGTTCAAGGAGGTGCACGTCTTTTTTTTGCCGGTAGGCCACACGCACCAGGAGATAGACGCCACGTTCAGCCTCGTGGCCTCCGCCATCAACCGAGAGGGGGCGTTGTGCCTGGAGAACCTAATGAGCGTGGCGCACCGGGCGTGGGATGAGCACGCGAGCGTGGGGAGTTCGTGGAAGGTGAACACACGGGTGGACCGTGTGGCCGATTTCAGGCGCCTCCTTAGGTACAAGCACGACCGCCGGTGGGGTGTCGAGGAGGAGGATGACGACAGCGAGGAGGGGGATGCGGGCGTCCAGATGCACACCTTGAGAGGCCTTGGAACGGGGCGGGACAACAAAAGGTGAGCTTGCAGTGGCCGACACGGGCGACCTCTCCTGTCCGCACCTTGTTGTGGGTGGAACTGGCCTGCGTTTGCGCGCGTCGCACGCGCAAGTGCAAAGTCGTTCCTTCAGCGCGCGCCTTGGTTCCCTGCACCGCCTCAATCCAGCCTACGTAATGCTGTTTTCTCCCCCGATTGCCCCACCACGCAACTCGGATTGCGGGTTGGGCCTTCCCTCTGTCGCCGGGTCTGGTGCCCTCTTTGTTGGGGGCGCTGCGCGACTTCGTTGGGCCGGTGGGATTTGGCCTCTGCCTGCAGTCATGGCATCCGCACCATCCTTCTCTTCTCCCAATCACGGATGCGCTCGTTGTCTGTTGCTGACAGAAACCTTGTGGCACCCAAAGAGGGTTTGCGCGCTCGGCGTGCGCAAACCCTAGTGATCATTGGCTGGAATCCTTGATTTTTGTTTGACTTTCCGGTGCGCTTCCTGCGCCTTGGTCCCCAGGCGCACGGCGTCGGCCACAGTGACGCCCTCTCGACTAGACAATGCTTCACTGCGGGGTGCTCCTTTGGGCAGGTGCTTCCACTCGTTCAAGTTTGTCTTGGAGGGGGGGGTGCCCGTCGTGTACGCCCGCGAACACGATAGGGAGGACTGCCCCTGGGTGGGCACGCCCGACGGCCGCGGGTGGCCAGTGTTCGTCCCAAGGAAACCCGCCCCGAGGTTTGCCGACCTGCGCTGGGAGCCACGGGCCGCACTTCAAGACTTTGAGGACGTGAAGAAGAGGGTCCTCGTGAAGCTCGCCAGGTGGAGGCACCAACTCGACGTGTGCGGGGACCCCGCCGCCGCGGAGGACATCAAACAACGCAAGCTCCGCCAGATGGCCGGGGCCATGCGCTGGTGGGAGGCCTTCATTGCCTCGCATAAGCGCACATTCCCGCTGGACGGGAGTGGCAGACCCACGTTCGCCATCGACGAGGGGGCCACCCTGCGGCTGGACAGCTTGTGCCCCGCCTCGCTCACTGCCCCCTCCGCTGTGGCCGGGAGCGCGCCCACCACTGCCTCCAGCGTCCCTGCCCCCGTCGCAAGGTACGTGTGCATCCGTGCGCAGCGCTCCATCCGCCCGCGGTGATTCCACCTCCCCCCCCCCCCCCCTTCCCTTGCCATGGTGCCTTTACCATCCCGCCGTTGGTGCAATGTGCAGGGACGTAGGCCCGGCGCCCGGGGAGCGCCCCCTGCTGTTCGGGCACCTCTCCGCGCTCCCCAACGACAGAGAGTACATCCCCTTCGACGCCGCACGCGACATAGAGGTTGGCCACCAGGTGGCCATCGCCATGTCTGACGCCGATGCCAAGGAATGGGGCCAGCGCTTTGACGTCGCCATTGTCAAGGGGGCCAGGGCCGGAGAGGGGTGTGGGCCCCCGGCGGTGAAAGTGTTCACCGTCGCGTATTACGAGAGCGAGTTCAAGCCCCAACCCCCCTACAACTTGGGGACCCTCCGCTTTGACGCCTTGGACGATGACCAACTGAACGGGCGCTGGGTGGAAGGGCGGCAAATACAGGGGGAGGTGTCCTCTGACAACATCATTTGTGACGTTTGGTTAGAGGCCAGTGGAGCTAGGAGGGGGTACATCCACCCCCAATACAAACGGCGTCTCTTAGCAGAGCTGGAGCGTTGGGATGAAATGTGCTAGACGGGGGAGGGGCCATTTCTAGACCTAGCAACTTGTAATTTCCTTTGCGTGTAACACCAATTGTAATTGTTGCCGCAAAGGCCATGTGGCACCCACGACTTGTGGGTCACATGGATTGATTGTGAGGTGGTTGTGGGTGTCCTTGGCCAGCACCAACTTGATTTTGTTTGTGCGCAACATTGTGGTTTCCCTGTGCGTTGGGTGACCCAAAAATGGCCTGTTTGTGCGCAGTTTTGCTGTTGTGGCATTTTTCTTCCATTCCGCCTGTGCGCGAAATGCACGTTTTGTTGTTTTCCGTGACCCCCTTACCGACATTTTGCACAAAAGCTTGTTAGTGGATTCAAGTCCTGCATGATGATACTTTTGCATAAGCAAAGTTGGAACTATTGCAAGACGGGAGGGCAGTGCACAGTTTCATTATGGATTCAATTAAGTTTTTGTACTTTGAACCTACCCAATAGTTATGTCGACTTGTGGTTCCAACCGGAGAGGCAACGGTTTATGGCAGAGCATCACGATACCAAGATTGTGGGGTATTGTGAGATAAAGCGGACAAAAGAGCTTATTCAAAAAGATTTTTGGTGGAAAGTTATAAGGCAAGACATTGCCTAATATGTGAGAACCTGCACTGTGTGTCAAGTAACAAAATTAGAGAACAAGGCCAAGAAAAGCTTGTGTCAAGCAATCCCTCTGCCTACACAAAAAATTTCAAGAGCTGAGTATCGATCTTATGATAGACTTACCTAAGTCCAAGGGTTATACTATAGTGGTTGCGTTTGTAGATACACTGACCAAGTTTGTAAAATTCATTCCATGCTGGAAGGAATTGATGGCAGAAAGTTATGTTGAATTGTTTTTGCAATATATCTTTAGGCAGTTTTAAGTGCCAAGAATTATTGACTCTAATCGTAACCCCAGATTTTTAAGCAATTTCTAGTAGAAGTTGTTTCGTTTGCTTAAGATGCAGCTCAATATGTCCACAACATTTCATCCACAAACTGATGGACATAACGAAATTTCAATATGAACAATGGAGAAGTTTTTTTGTCCAACATATTGAGGCACATCCAGAGCATTGGGTTAATCAGCTTCTATTAGCAGAATTTACTACAAACAACAACATGAATCTTGCAATAGGATATAGTCAATTCCACTTTTATATGGTTAGAAACCTAAGGTACCTACAAGTTTGTTTACCTTATATCAGTAGGCAAAAGACATTGAGTCAGTTGAGACCATGTTGAAGCGGATGCACATAGTTCTCAGTGATGCCAGCCCTAATTACAAGCATACTCAAGATCAAACAACCAAAATAATTAATAAACAATGGAGGGATGTACAGTTCAAAGTGGGTGATAACGTAGCCATCAAGACATCCTTTTTGCTCAAGCAGGCTTTCGCTCAAATTCACCCTAATATTCGGCATGGATTTGTGGGACCATTTAAAATAGAGAAGGTGACCATCCTGTGGTTGTATATTGTTGACTTGCAGGCAACATGGTGTGTGCATTGCACATTCTATATGGAGAAGCTAAAGCGTTTGGAGAGTAGTTCAGAGTTTTAATAGAATGTCGATTCACCCCCTCCATTTAAGATAGAGAGGTACCTTGAGTAGAGGTTGAGGCTATTATCAGGCACAAGGGTACAAAAGCAAGGAAGCATTATCTTATGGCCTAGAACGATTGCCCACTGTATGAGGCTATGTGGGAGCTTGTGTCTAACCTTACCCATTGCAGCGATCTCCTTTTAGAGTACTTGCAGTGTCAGCAAGCAATAGCACAAAAGAACATTTGAAGTCGAAGTAAATCAATAAGATGTTATTGATAGGCCTGCATGGAGTTTGGTGCAGTTCTTTTTGAACAGGGTATAGGACACTCGGAGTGTTGTGGGATACTCTAAATATCTTGTTCAATGTCAATTACTGGTGTGCTGGCATCTATCATTTCGCCTTTGATTTTGGTAGTGTTGTGCTTGCGTTTGTGGATAGACACTTTGCCCTAGGGGAAGAACTCGTGCTGGAGGCACCATTTACATTGGCCGGTAGTACATTAAAATAATTGTACATTAACACTTGTACATTGTATACTTTATTATACATGATTATGTTACGAATAGGATGTGGGTGTGGGGTTCCTGCCCTCTTTGAGCCGCGGACCCGCCTCGCCGGGCACCTAGGTCCTTACAGGGCACCTAGGCGGGACCACCCCTCCTACTCCCGTATCCTAATATGGATAAAGGTTACGGTGGGTGAGGAATAGTACGTGCCTTGGGCAGGGCGTCCCCCACACCAAGGGCCATTAGTAGGACGTCTCCCACATCAGGCTGGTGCGCGTAACATTCGTCCCCCTCAGGGAGAGGGGCGTCCTCGTCCCAGAATAAGTGAATACGGGAGCAGAAACATTGTATGTATATTGGTGGAACTGGCTGTGCGATTTGCCACATGCCCAGTTAACAAAACACAACACACAAAACAGTTTTGGATGAAGAGAAAGAGTGGTTGTTTTACATGACCGTCCCGGCCTTCACAACCCTCATTAAAACTCTTCCTCAGCCAAGTGGCTGGAAATGTTTAACCTCCCGGCCTTTCATCGGCGACCACGATGCCGAGTACCACCAGAAGCCCACGCCGGTACAGATCGGCCCGGTGCGGCACCCCGCCGTCGCCCACGTCCGCGTGCACGCTCAGGCGCACGGGGAAATGGCACGTAGTGGTCGGCGGTCTCCAACCTCTCCCCGTTGAGGATCGCAATGGACATGGCGTTCATGTGTCCAAACTGCGACCTTGCACGGGAGGCAGTATACCCAGTGTTTTTCTGGGCCCAGCGCAAGAGAACCTGTCAAAAGCATAAGCACACATGAGCATGTTTCAGTATGTACATCTCGTACTTCATGCAGTTTGCATTCGCATCACAGGTGTTCTGCCATTTTCAAATGCTTGAACCAATTCCTGTGCATTTGCAACTGACTTTGCTGATTCCCAGCTGTTATGCTCATGTCCATATCCCAGCCATTTGACAGGGTACTCAACATAGTTTTTGCGTCTCCCACGCTTTTTAATCCTTTTATCAAGGATACGTTCAACTTCATACTCCAGTTCACCTTCGATCTCGATAGGTACTGGGGGTGGCTGTACTCTGCCACTTGCCTTATAAGGCTTAATCTTCGATACATGGAATACTGGATGTATCCTATGCATGCTTTCCGGGAGTTCTAGTCGATATGCGACAGAACCTATCCGGTCGAGGATGGTGAAGGGCCCAATCCACCTCAGTAATAGTTTTCGAGTTCCAGGGTGTTTGAGAGTAATATGCTGTGTCGAAAGGAGGACGTCATCTTCTTTACTAAACGACACCTCTCTTCGATGGCGGTCAGCATGCTTTGACTGCCTATCTCGTGCTTTCTCTAAGCACGCCCTGGCCTCTTTCAGCGCTGATTGGACATGGTGATCAAATCGCGTCACTGCTGGTAATCCCTCCACGAGGGGTGTACCAGACTGCCTCAAATAAGGCTGCTGCGCCCTTTCAATGGCCACTGCCAAGCCGCGGGCATTCGGATTGTCATAGCCCTTTAATGGCTTCCGAATTTGCACACCAAGAGCTAAGGGACTCTTTGGGTGCCTCCCGTAATTCAGATAGAACGGGGTTTCTTGGGTGGAACTATTTTTCGAGTTGTTCATTGCAAACTCGGCCATGGCTAACAGTTCATCCCACGCGTCATGGTCAGAACGCGTATAGCTGCGTAAGTAATCCTCCAGAATCTGATTCATGACTTCGGTCTGGCCATCCGTTTGTGGATGGTACGCAGTGCTCATGTTGAGCTGAATCTTCCACCTCTCGGCCAGGTACCGGTAAAACCTGGAAGTGAACCGAGCGTCTCTGTCGGACACTATCTGAGAGGGGAGGCCGTGGTGCCTTATCACATTCTGCACCAACAGGTCAGCTGCTCCTTCTGCGGAGAGCTCGGTGGTCGTAGCTGCAAGGCGGACCATTTTGGTCAGTCTATCGACGAACACGACGATAGCATCATGACCTCCCTTAGTTTTTGGCGGTTGTGTAATGAAGTCCATGGACAACTCTGTCCATGGCTCCTCAGGAATGCCCAGTGGCTGTAATAAGCCTGGGGTCTTATGACGAGGGTACTTAACCTGTTGACAAACCAGGCAAGTATCGACGTACTGGGGTACTTCTCGTCGCATTCCTGGCCACCAGTAATGCCGCTGGACCAAGTCCAGGGTCTTGGCTTGACCAAAGTGCCCAGCACTTGGATGGTCATGAGCCAACTGGCAGATCTCAGTCCGCAGACTGGAAGACTCAGGGATATACACTGAGTGCCTTGCAGCCACAACCCGTCTGTACAGCGCATGTCTTGCTGCTGTCTAACAGACGCAAGCTGGGGATCCTTGCCATAGGCCTGACGGATCCTGGAGGCTAGATCTTTGGCCTCTACCGTTTCAGTTGCCTCTTTTTGGCTGCCCCACTTATGCTTTACTCTTAAGCCACATACAACTAGTTGACTTTTCCTCTTAGCCTCCTGCTCATCGGGCGATGGAGGAATGCGAGAGAGTGGATTAGCCACATTCTTTCGCCCTGGGCGGTATTCCCAGTCAAAGTCAAACTGTTGTAAGATTTCTGACCACCTGGCCTGTCTGCGGCTCAGTTGTGGTTGTGACTTAAGGTAGGTCAACGGACAGTGGTCCGTTACCAGTTTGAAGCATGTTCCTTCAAGGTAACATCTCCACAACTGGACAGCATAGACCGAAGCTAAAGCTTCCTGGTCTGTCACGCTGTAGTTCAACTCCGCTGGGAGGAACTTTCGACTCGCATAGCAAATAGGGTGATTGTCCTGCATCAGGACCGCCCCCACAGCAGTTTGTGAGGCATCGGCGATGACCTCAAATGGTCTCTCAGGATCTGGCATTTTGAGCAAAGGAGCCGTGGTCAAACACTCCTTGATGTGCTCAAATATTGACTGACATTTCGACGTCCACTCCCACTTGCCATTCTGTTTGGTCAAGTCTGTCAAGGGAGTCGCCATTTTCGAATAGCCCTGAATGAACTTTCGAAAGTAATTTGCCAGTCCGAGGAACTGCTGTACGTGCTTCACGCACTGAGGTACAGGCCAGTTCTTCACCTTTCAATCCCTTCGGGATCTGGGCGAATTCCTTCTTGAGACACGATGTGTCCCAGGTAGGAGATCTCCTCCTTATTGAACTGACACTTGTGCATTCGACAGTATAACTTTTGCTGTCGTAACACTTCTAACACCTGCCGAAGGTGTTGTATGTGTTCTTCAGCAGTTCGGCTAAACACCAAGATATCGTCCAAGTAAACTAGGGCGTGTTTGCCAAGTTGATCACCAAATATATGGTGCATCGTCTGCTGGAATATCGCAGGGGCATTCGCAAGTCCAAAGGGAAGTACTTTGAACTCGTACAAGCCCAATGGCATAACAAACGCCGTCTTGGCACAATCTGCCTTATCGATCCGTAATTGGTAGTACCCTTGCTGCAAGTCAATAGCCGAGAACACCTTGGCTCCTTGCAGTTGATCCAATAGGGTATCTATTCTCGGGATCGGCCACTTATTCTTGATAGTGGCTTTGTTCAATGCCCGGTAATCAATACACATTCGGAGGCTACCATCTGGCTTAGGAACGAAAAGTACAGGGGCCCCAAAGGGACTACTGCTTTCCGTAATCAGACCTTTCCTCAACAGGTAATCCACCTGTGATCGGATCTCCTCCATTTCCTTCGGGCTATACCGGAAAGCTGGTCGCTTAACCGGTTTGGTCCCTTCCACCAATGGGATAGTTAATGACACTCCTCTGTCTGGAGGTAATCCCTCAGGGAGTTCGTCAGGGAACAGATCTTTATACTCCTCCAAGAGGGCTGTGATCTGTGCTGGTGGAACAGCATAAGTTGTGGTCTCCCGACCTGATGTGGCCAAAGGGCCTGGTGCGTCCCCCTCAGGGAGGTCGCCGACCGGCGAACCAAAACCAAGCGCAATGGAGAACCACGCTGGTAGGCTCGACGAGCAAAACCCAGCGAACACAAATGACCCAACCGGCGGGCCGGTAAGGAAGGAGAAACAGTGGAACGGGGAGTACTACGAAGAGTAATCTCACATCCACGAGAAACGACACGGATTTGACCACGACGATAATCAATGACACCGGCATGCTCATAGAGCCAATTGTCGCCGAGGATAATGTCATAGTCGTCAAAAAGGTCAATGACCAGGCAACGGACTGTGTCCTTGTAGCCTTGAATGGTCAAGGGGACATCGACAACCCCCAAAGATGGGAGGGATGTCCCATCCGCTAAAAGCACTTCACTTTCCATGTGAGGATCATCCACACGTGGAGGTGTGGAGAACTCCGTGGGATCCACCATACGTCGCGTCGCACGTGCCAGACGGCGAAGGCGATTAATGCGACGAAGCTGTCGATTAGACAGTGCATGAGGCGAACGGGGCGTTAAGCCTAACCGACGACAACACGTCGGGTTGATGTACGCGGTGCCAGTCGCCCCGGTATCAAAGAGGATGGAGGCAGGCTGGTGCCCGACCTGGCCGGTAAACGTCAAACGAGGCTGGTCTTGTGAGACCCCTCTGATGCGGTGTTCCGCTGAACCCACAAAGGGTTGGTAATATACGTTCACAGGCCAAGGAATGCCAGGCATTTCCTTACGACCAGGACGATCATTCTGCGGTTGTGTAAACAACCGGGTACCCTTTGGGTAATGTACCAGAATGCGCAAGGTGCGCAACCGGGGATCGTCCATAAACGTTCGCCATGCAGGCAGTAATATACATGCGCCTACTTGTGTAGGAGCTTTTGCTCTTTCCGCAAAATAATGGTCCAAAAAGGACGCTGCCTGTTGGAAAGGTGGATTAATCCGCGCAAATTCATGAGCGAGTGGTTTCCGTAGGAAACTGTCGGCTCTTGAGCAATATCATTCGCAAAGGGCATTATCCCCATTGGGGTTGGCACATGCATCGAGTGTGAAACGATATGCAATCAGTGATTGAATGTGCTGAAAATGCGTAGGATGCAACATGCGATCAGAACGATCGAGGTCACTGCGAGGACCCTTTTTGGTCCTGTCCGGCTGCGCCGGTGTGTGAGACAATTTCATCACACGATTTACAGCAATTTGTGCAGCTCGCACTTTCGGAACAGGAATCACCGGTGCTGCATTCATGCGCACATCCATCGGTGCAGTTCGCAGTTTCACACTGGTGATATTATGCTTTCGCATTGCCAAACACAGTTTGGTGGAAGCATGTAACACTGACACGCGTTTGCGAGCGGGACTCACCGGCATCTGCGGGAGTACTCCACGCCCTTCGCATTCGCGAGGATGGTCAGCTGAGTAGGGCTTGAAGCACTTATAACGGCGTCCAGCCCGCTTCAGGACTTCCAACGTTGTGTCGCGTAATTGCGCACTGTTGGTGACCATCTTTTCTTCCATTGGGTCGCGGATGTCGGCCAGCGGCTCGTAGTTCCGCTCCCCATGCGAAGCCTGCGGCTGCATTTTCATAGCAACACGAGAACTTTTGTAAGTCGTCCCTCCTTGACCTCTCGGTCTGTTATTCAAAACTGGTTTACCACGACGATCCACTTTCAATGCGTGGTATTTTTGAATAACTCTGTTAGGGGCAAGACGATTACTCGTGTGCGGTTTGCCATCCCGGCTTTCATTTCGACGAGAGCCATATGCCTTGTATTCTTGGTCATATGTTGGTCCCACTTTATATAAATGCGCCCTCAGGCTGGCATAAGTGGTCCATTGCTCATCATCTTTATTTAAGAGGCATTTCCTCTTAATATCTGGACGGAGTCCAGTATACAATACATGCAACTTGGAAAAATCATCAAGTTCGTTCTCACACTTGAGAAACATTTGTTCCAAGAGCTGCATGTATTTGATTGTATCGGGACCCGAGGTCCCTGCCTTTGTAACGGCTGCTATTTCCGACCGAATTTCGAAGTCGGAACATTTATGATCATAAAGTGTCTCCATGCCATATTTAAACTGTTCCCATGACAGTTGAAAGTCTGGCTGTGAGAGCACTTCTGCATCAATTGTTATCCCCCATATGTGTCCCAATTGGGCTAGTAGGCCATGTTTCACTGACTCTTCAAGAGTATTCAGTGCTATCCATCCCCATTGTGTCCGGGGTGCCATAGTGGTTTTGAAATACATGATGATTTCTTGTAACCGCTTGGTTAAGGCCTGTTTATCTTCATTCCATTTTGGGGGTTTCATGCCCTGACTGTTCATCTTAGGCATGTTCATGCTCACCTGAGCTTCCCTTCCGGGTTCATAATAAACTGGCGCATATGGAATCTCCTGCGCCGCTGCCAAATAGGCTTGACCGGTATAACCCGGCCCTTGGGGATTGTACCCCTCCGGAGGCGGTGGAGGGCCCATTTCCGCCCGATGTGGCTCAACAGCCTGATCACCCTCCAGCCCAAACAGAAATTCCTCATGTGGAGGTTCCTGGGTCTGGAAATGACCGGGCGGGTACTCGTACACCCTCTCGTAACCTCCCGATCCGGATGGATGGGATGATCCACTGTAAGCAGGTGTTGAGTACTCCTCTTGTCTTGGGGCGATCTCCGCCTGTGGTACCCTTCCGGGTTGGTATGCCCTCCCGGGCTGTGCCGCCATCCCTGGCTGATAATACCGAACTGGCGGATACACAGCTGACTCCGGCGCAAATGGAGACATCTTCTGCGGCCTTTGAATCTTTTGCTGCGTCGTTTGCACAGGAGGCTGTGATGTCCGCTGTCCAGCCTGCCCCATTGTATAAGGCCGCACCGGCTGTCTTGGCGCCATTTCTAGCTGAGCCACTGGACGAGCCGGTGTGGAGGGACCTGCCTGCATCGATGGTCCCGGGGGCATTTGCACCGATCCCTCTTCAGGGACTTTTCGGCCAGTTCTCTGGATGGCCTGCCATTCCATGGCTGCTTCCTGACCCTCTGGCACATATATCCCCAGTGCCGTATGCTGCACATCAAAGAGGCCACGCAGCTTCCCGGGTATACGTTGGAGGGCGTCCCTTGGGACTTGGGCCCTGTACGGGGCATGGCCTCCCCGGGGATGATAATACCCCTTAAAGTATACCCCTCCATGAGGGTCATGAAAGGCGCCCAGCGTATCCCAAAAGCCCCTCGTGTCCTGTATGACAGGGACACGCATTACTGAGGTGGGCTTTGCAGCCTCGTGCGGCACCTTGGCACGTCCACTTTGATCAGCCGCCATTTGCTGGGCGCGGCGTTCCTGGTATCCAGGCCCCGGTTTCGCCGGTTTGTAGGCAATTTCCTGCCGTCCATGAGAAATCTGCTTTGCTTCTTGCAGCTCCAGATATGCTGCATAGTCTTCATCCCCCATCAAAGAACGAAGCTGTGCAGCTTTCTCTGCATCCGCCTTTGCTTTCTGCAAAGCAGCTTCCTGCCTCTGCAGGATCTCATAGGTCTCCCGTCTTTCCCGGGGAATTGGACTGGCAGGTTCACCTGCTGAACCGAGATACACAATCTCATCGTTACCAGTAGAATCACCAACTTCTGCACGGTTACGCATCTGTGTATTCTTCACAACAGGTCGCAGCAAAGACAGTTCAACAGGATGATTACCTGAAACTGGCCTTTGAGGGCCTTTGGATTCCTCCTTTGCCTTTCTAGGCTGTACTCTCGCCTCTGCAGGCGGGTCTTTTGCCTTATCAGGCTGTTCTTTCGCCTTTGCTTCTCCAAGCGGGATCTCCCTCTCCGGCATCCTTTGCACCTTAGGACCGCTGGTTACCACAACCGATGGCGATGCCGGCTCAAGTTGGATAGGGACAAAGCGGGCAGGGTGGTTTACACCACTGTCACTGCCGCTACTGTCCTGCTGGTCTGCCCAGCGGGTGGAGGTCCCCTCCTTGGCAATACGGGCAAAGGCCTTAGCCTGCTCGGCCGGGTCCAGCTCATCGACCTTGGGCTGTACCTCCAGGCGCTACGCCTTTTGGCTGCCTCCTGCGGAGAAAAACCGCTTGATCTCAGCCTTGCGCTAGCGTTTGTGAGCTCGCTTACGCTCATACTTTTCAGGATTCAATTGACGATCCCGCTCACGTCGCAGCGCTTTCAACTCTCTCCGCTGTTTGGCCTTTCTAGCCTTTTGCTCGTCTAACTTCTTTGCACGAGCAAAACGATCTCGGTTACGAATCCGTCGTCTCTCCTTCTCCATTCTATGCACTTGTGCACGGGTTGACATATCACCCGGCAAAGGAGAAGCACATGATGAGAACGACAATTCCGAGATCTCCTCCCACCGCTCATGGGGATCATTAGGGTCTGGTCTCTCTGGACTCCCCTCGCTCAAGTCCCATGGTTCCGGGATATGCCTGAGCGCAAAGGCCATCTTTTCTGGCCAATTTGGGTCCTCTTTGGCAATTTGATCTGCCATTCCAGGACCATACCACCTTTATATTCTAACCAGTCTGGCGGTGGTTAACCTTTCTCCAAACTGGTCGGCGGCCATCCGCCATCCCTCGTCAAGCTCATCGACGAGATCACTGTGGAACTTTGTCCATATTGCACGGCACGGTGGTTGCCGGCTATAGGGATCTCGAGTGTCTGGAACGAACTCCAGCACCCTTGAGCTTTCACCCGGCCCCCATTCTGGTAGCGCAGGCCTCCGAGGGCTCCAATTATGGCCTCCTGGCCTTGGCGGACTTTTTCCGCAAACAGCTTGAGCGCTTTCTGTGAGCGACTCATCTCCAGTCCCGTCCGATCCACTAGGTGTTCTCACATACACCTGGGATTTGAGCCGTAGCTCCGGGATCTTGACCTTCCGGCCTTGCATTCTCTCAACTCGCCCTAAGGCTTTGGCCTCCCGGCCTTGATATGGAGATTTCTCACTTTCCATCGGCCGCTCACATGGCGATGGACTCTTCCGCTTGGAGCGCTGCTTGCCAGCAACCTTCCAGTCTTCCTCTGGGATGGTTGGCATGGGCAGCTCCGACGGACTGGGGGCCCTCACAGCTGGCACCAACTGTTGGGCGCTTCTCTCTTCTGCCTCCTGGGCCCGCTGCTTTTGCTTCAGGAGGCGGTCACTCAACGCCTTGACTTGGTCTTCGGCGGAGGTTTTGGCTTCTTGTGCCTCGCGGCTCTGCTGCTTCGCCTTCTTCATGGCCAGCTCTTTTTCTCGAGCTTCTTTCTTGGCCTTGTTGACGGCGATCTCCAGCGAGGCGATCCTCTCGGCGGTCTCTTCATCCCGCTTCGCTCTCGCCTTCTCGGCCGCGGTATCCGCTATCTTCTGCAGGAGCTCTTTGATACCAGGGATCTTCAGCAACGTCGCCGCCGCCTCAGCGTCCTGGTCTTGATCCTGTGTCTTCTCCGCCGCCGCCGGGGTATCCACTTCTTCCATCGGCTCATCTTCTGCTGCGGGTGCCGATGTGGCTGTGGAGGGTCCAGCCATGTCCTCCCGGACTGTTACACCTCCTGGCCCATCCCGGGCTTGTTCAGTTCCTTGCCCATCCCGGGCTGTTTCGATCGCCTGCCCATCCCGGGCTTGTCCTTCCCCCTGCCCATCCCGGGCTTGTTCCTCCGATTCCTCAGCCTCCATGGAGGAGGCCGGGGAAAGGCTCCGGCGTCTTGTACTCTCGCGCGCTCCCAGGTGGAAGCGTGGTCGCCACCCTCAGGCGGCTCCGAAACCAAATGTTACGAATAGGATGTGGGTGTGGGGTTCTTGCCCTCTTTGAGCCGCGGACCCGCCTCGCCGGGCACCTAGGTCCTTACAGGGCACCTAGGCGGGACCACCCCTCCTACTCCCGTATCCTAATATGGATAAAGGTTACAGTGGGTGAGGAATAGTACGTGCCTTGGGCAGGGCGTCCCCCACACCAAGGGCCATTAGTAGGACATCTCCCACATCAGGCTGGTGCGCGTAACAGATTATACACTGATTTACAGGCTAAGTGTGTATGAAGCACACCCTGTAATGTCTCTCATCGAGTTTCACACTCTCTCGCATGCAAACCCCTCGTGGTCCTTGCTAGGACCCGTACGAGAGGTCAGAAAACACTACGGTAGTCTTCCTTTAGGAACACTAAGTTAGTGTTGTTCCTTCAGATGGAGCATTTCACTTGCTAGTTTGGGTGCCCATCCAGTATACGCATTGTGTGCCACTCTGTCAGCCAACACCCTGCCTCCACAAGCTCCCATTCTAGCTCACGGTACTATACATTAAGGGGTTGTGCCAACTTGCCATAGTGTTTTGCTTCTTTTTGCAGTCAAGGGTGCAAGCAAAAAAGCTCAGCGCACCGTTCCTGATGTGTCCTTCATTGCCGCATCCTATGAGTCAGACGGGTTACTGGTGAACATACACAGTGCATTAGCCAACTCTTGAACTCCTTCCTCAGCTAGGGCAGGATGCCCCAGAGACCAGCCTATCTATTGTCATGGAAAAGAGGCCATATGCCGTCTCATGTTACTAAGAATAGCACACTGCAATAGCCTTGTATGCGCATGGATTGGTGATTGAACTCCAATCATCAATTGAGCTTCTAAAGATTGAATAAATCATAGCTTTTACATTATGAATGCAGAGGTAGATGTCGTCATAAGCAACTACTATTTTAAGACTTCTCATTGATGCCATAAATACATATCATGTTTGCCCTTTTACATGTAGAAATGATTTTAGGTTTTGGCATATTAAAAGGATAAAAGTGCATAAATACAGCGTAAAGTCCACACGTGTACATAAAGACAGTACATATAGATTTGCAGAGTCCGGGGAGTGGAAACCATACGAGTTGGAGTTGATAGAAAACGAACTTTTGTTCAACGACATTGTTGCCCTTGCCGAGGGCCAGATGAATGCTATGTTGCATATGCTCTATGGGGCAAGCACTGATAATTGTACGTGACTATCATCATGTAATATAGATATCCCAACGTGCTGTGAAACTTAAATACAGGTGCTAAATAGTCCCTTTTGCAACATATGTTTTTGCCCGTAAAAGCATAAACGTGAATAACAAGCCTAATTGTTGTTTCCCCTTCACAGGGGATCAAAAGTTGTTGGATATTGCAGAGTCCGTCTCTGCATTTAAGGCGTAAAAATTATGTCATATCGCGCACTGCTGGCAAAATGTAATCCGAACAATTGAGAGCAGCCCTGCGGTCCTTGTTCTGACCCCATTTCCCTAAGAATTTCTAAATCTGTGGCAATTCGGTTCCTCATCATGAAACTCGTATATATCGAGCCAAGGACATAGCCGCAATTCCTTTTTTTCTCCTGAGAGAAACGGTGTTCAGTTCTTGCACACACACAAAATGTTTCTTTCATGAATATGAATAGTGCATGAATGCTTATGCAATAAGCATATAAATAATTTGATTTACATTCCTAGTATGTGGTAAATGGCTATGTAATATTGAGAAGTTGGAATCAGCTTTTGACGTCTTCATTACTTTGCGTATTCCAATGCTACAAGATATAATGTTATTGTGCACCTGCGTACAATACGGGTTTCAGAGAAGCCTGGATGCCTTGCAATTTGTACTCTGTAAATTTTCGCAAGGGAAGAGGCTCTTGCAATCACAGAATTTGATCAAGACGCAGCTGCTCTTTCGGTCTGACCCATGGACCATACATGACGCCTCCCGAAAAAGCCGTGGTCAACAATTGACAATGGAAACGCAGGTTGTGCTGGACATGTACTCGCAGAATCCGGAACTTTGGGAACATCGCGGCCGCTAGCTCGTGTGTCGCGAAGCGGCTTCAGGGAGAACGATTATTGCCAGTTCCAGCAGCATTTCGGAAGGGAATCTAATTCCTGGGGAACCAGGCGAGTGGATATGAGGGTGAAAGCGCGCACGAACTTTGTTATTAGCAGAAATTTTCTGTCAGAAAACAAAGGCTGGAATGCCACAGTACGGAGTGGATTGAGCACGTGCAGCAACTCTGTTCGTTACACCACGGCAATGTAATCAATTCACATCGTAAATCAGGCCAATGGTGTGATTCTTTGAACCTAAGAGATGTACATTGCCTACGAAACTTGTCCTAGAAGGGTTATTAGAAATCAGACTCCGGCGACTACTCGAATAACGCTTCAATATCCACGCATAACCTGTGATGGGAATGCAAGAAGATGGCCATCATATTCATAACCACAATCATTCGTCAACCAGCGGCCTTCTCTGTCATGAAGGCTTCAGAACCTTGAAAGAAAAGTCAACTACTGCCGCCTCGATGTGCGATCTCTGTGCATTGCACAAATCTTTTTTTTCTGTGGTTCAATTGCTTCTTTCCCAAGGAACATTCCTGGCATCAGTTCATCTGCACAGTGGTACGCATCTTACGCATATGTCTCACGTATATCTTTCTGAACGAAACAGAGCGCTTAGCCTGCCATGCTGCGTCTGTGCATAATCACTTACTTCCTGATTGGGAAGTAAAATATCTTCGCATATGCACATTTCTGCATGCATTGACACGTAACACGCTTGCAAACTTGCCGCGGCTCGTGGCTTTGGCACAACATGACTTTGTATATCCGTACCCTCGAAATTTCAGAAGCGACCTTTCTGCTCACCGCAAGCCTGTCGAGGCGGCAGACATGTCCGAGAGGACCATGGTCAATCCATACTGGCCAAATTGGTGCAAAAATGAGTTCCTCGCGACAATGAGGGCCAAAGGGAAACTGAGCAAGCCCCTGGGGGAGGCACTTCAGCGCAAGGTGGGGTACGCAAATGCCCATCACCTTTCCCTGTTTCAAATCGCCCCTGATTCGTTCACCGTCATCTCCCTTCATTGAATCCAGTAGGTTGCGGAGCGCATTCACCTTCCGGACCGTCCGTTACCCCGATTGCCAATCCTGGAGGCCTGCCGGGATGGTGAGTTTCTAAACGATGTACACCAACTGGCCACCCACCATTGCGTGAGCATGTCGTTCGCCGAGAGGAAAATCATGTCCACTTGCCGCGTAATCATCGACTAAGCGGAATTCCGCTACCTCGAAGTAGTCTCGAATCTAACCGCCTTCACTAAGAAAAAAGGGCCACGTAACACGTGTTCAAACGTGGGCACAGTTTACGGGTTTGGGTTGTTTTCGTGTTTTAAGCTTGCAGAGCATTGATGAAATGCATTTCATATATGTTCGCAGAAAGCGTTATTTGGTCTTTTTTTGGCTAGCGCTTGATGCGTTCCGTCTCCATTCTGGCGTTGCTCAGAACGTCTGTTTTCGAATCCCGTTGCGTCTTGGAGGCGAGTTTGACACGTGAGAAAATGCGCAACGTCCAGCGCCGACTTGTGGGGATGTGCTCACCCAACGCACTGGAGATCTGAGCATGTTGATTCACACCTGCATCTTGCCGTCCAGTCATAACTAATCGTCACAGGAGGTGGTCTGAAGGAGTTAGCATACAACAACACATTGGACCGAATCTTCCCTCACATCAATGAAGAGGCCAACTTGATCAACAAGGCGATGGCCCCCTTCGCCTGCAAATCGGAGTGCCCCGCCGTCCCTCCCACGAGCCGGCAAGGGAGGAAATCTTTGAAGGTTTGTTTCTGTCCGTCTGATCCCCAGAGCACACACCCAACACCAGTATCAAACGGCACTTTGGCGATGCCTACTGCGATGCCATTCCACACTAATTGATGCCACCACATCTACTCTTTTGCCATCGCAGTCGCGGCGATGGCGCCTTTTAGCGTCAAAATAACATCACAACTGGCACCGAAAAT
>CAJHUC010000138.1:0-11885 GCA_905146915.1 Ostreobium quekettii
CACCATGCCGGCCGCCGGCCCGCCTTGTTGAGGGAGAACGGGCGGCCCGGGTTAGCCGTTCGGAGGGGGGGGGGAGGGAGCGTGGCGGTGGGAGGGGGGGTGCTGACTGGGGCGAGGGGGAAGGCGCCGGGGGGTGGGGTGGTCTATCAGGCGGGGGTGAGCACAAGGGGTGGCGCGGTGGATGGTAGAGGTGGCGGGGGTGACATTGAGGATTGGGGTCGTTGGGGGTGGGAAGGATTGGGGTCGTTGGGGGTGGGAAGCTTGCACCCTTACTGTACCTGTTTTTTTTTTGTAAAAACGTTGTTGATCTGGTCGTGTATAGCGCTAGGACTGATGATGTGTGCGCTCTCAAAAATGGCGATTTTGCACACAAATTTCATTGTTCCCCGACGGCCATTCTTGAGCACAACCGTTACGCCCCAAAAAGCACATAATCGAGATGTTGCGCACAAGTGCACCTTTTTGGACCTTACCGACATTTTGCACGAAAGCTTGTTATAACACAAACAACACCTTTTCGTGCAAAATGTCGTTAGTGGATATTACACAAGTGTAGAAATGGTAATGTTGCGCAACTTCAAAACATGTTTTTCTTTGATTTTGAATATGTTTATTGCATTATGGGTCGATTGGACATATTGAACACAATAGTTTTTCAATTTGCTTGGAAATCAAGATGTTGCATATTAATTGTGCTATTGGCTCACTAACGACATTTTGCACGAAAGGTTGTTAAACCCGTAAGTTTTGTACACGTTTGGATACGTGCTATTTGGCCCTTTTTTCCTATTGAAGAGTGGTGAAAGGCTCAGTGACTAATTGTCTGCCCCGTATCAATTGTCCTCTATGGCCTTGGTGCCTTGCTTCTAATGACAATTCGATTTTTATCGATTTTTACTTTGTCTAAAGTTGCGGCCACAAGCCTAAATTCACAGTTAAAATTCGAGTCAGTCCGTTGCATATTGTGGCCGAGCGTGTTGGGCAAACGCTATAATGCGAGCACTAGATGCTGCCCTTTATCATGAGAAGCGGTAGCGACTTTGCCACCAGTAGGCATGAGAGCAACTTAATACCATGGGGGGCATCCAGGGACGCGGAGTTTGCACCCTTAATTTTGGGACCGAGCAAGGCCATTTTGAGGGCAGCTGTAGGGGTTATGTTTGACTAGTTTGTCTTGAAACTAGTAGCCAGAGGTATTGGAACAACTACCTTTCGTGCAAAATGTCGGTAAGGTCCGAAAGGGCGCACTTGTGTGCAACATTGCGATTATGTGTTTTTTTGGGCAAAATGGTTGTGCTCAAGATTGTCCATCAGAAAACAAGGAAACTTGTGCGCAATATCGCCATTTCTGAGTGCACTAAAAAATAAGGGTATGAACGCCTTTAAAACACCAGTTTTCATGCTTTATATCACAAGCTTAAGAAAGTTTTTACAAAAAAAATATGTACAACACGGGTTCAGCTTCCCCCCCCCCCACCGACCCCATGCATTGACGCACTAGGCCCAGCGATATTCGCCTGTGTTTGCGCGCGTGGCGCGCGCAAAGGTACACTTTTTTGTGCGCAATATTGTGGTTTTCTTGTCCGTTGGGTGACCAAAAAATGGCCTGTTTGTGCGTAGGTTTGTTGTTGTGGTATTTTTCTTGCATTCCGCCTGTGCGCAAAATGCATGTTTTGTTGTTTTCCGTGACCCTCTTACCGACATTTTGCACGAAAGCTTGTTGAACCCGATCTCTCTTCTTCTGGCATCCCCTAACTATTTAGTCACGAAATTTGTCTTTCAAATAGAGGACGATTGATATGGGACAGAGGCAGAATAAAGCACTGCAGCTACCATGGAGTTGCTATAGAGCAGTTGCAGTAACGGTCAGTATGGAATTACTGTGGAGCCAATATATAGTCTGTGCTTGGCCGCATCACTTTACAGACAGAGCGTTCTTTGTGGAAAGTCGTTTAGTAATCTACCAAGCGGCTCTCAAATGCGATTGTGAGCCATCTCATAGTTGATCACTGCGCAGGGCGATCTCGCCGGTCTCAGGTCTTGGGTCTTGTGTGAAGAACCCTATTGTGCTGGCAAGGCTGAACTCTTGTCGTCTGAAAAGGGGACGGTTGGAAAATCGTTGTGCGGCAGTAGCTGGTAGCGCACCTAGATTGCTTTGCTCAACTTTGGCTAGAATCGATCAGAATTGTACCTTGAGGACAATGCTCTTGATTATTGAAGGTAAACATTGCTGCCGTCCTGTTTTCATTTCCAGCAGTACGTTCGTATATCGACTGGAACTTCCGGACAGTATGAGTAAGATACATCCGGTTTTCCATGTATCAAAGCTCAAGTTGTATAAGGCCAGTGGCAAAGCACAACCACCCCCAGTCCCTATCAAGATTGAAGGGGAACTGGAGTATGAAGTTGAATATATTCTTGATAAAAGAGTCAAAAAATGCAGCCAACGGCAGGACTCTATTGAGTCAAATGGCTGGGGTATGGACATGAACATAACAACTGGGAATCAGCAAAAGCAGTTGCAAACGCACAGGAATTGGTTTAGGTATTTGAAAATAGCAGAACTCCTATGACGCATATGCAAGCTGGTCAAAATACACGCAGTACGAGATGTACACGTTGACATGAGTCAATCTGTGTTGATATCGCAGGCAATGGTCCGCAGGGCCCAGCGAAATACTGGGTACCAGGGTGCGAGATCCCACTCTGTCTTCGGACATATGAATGCAATGTCAATTGCAATTCTCCGAGGAGAACGAGTGGAGGGAGATGGTCCGCTGGTCCGAACATCTGACCATGCGAGGGGACGAAGCCGCCAGCCTAGCTATGTTCCGCGTGGATGAGGGCGCGAGTAGCAGGCTGGTGGAGGATGCCGTGGCGGACGCAAGGGGTAGCCCCTGTGCGTGATTGACTCGTTCTGAGTTTTCGCAGACCGAGAGGTCACATTCAAGCCGATAGGTCATTGTACGATGTGTACATTGGGTTGACATTGAATATCCCAGCTGCTATACTGAGGGAAGGGTTTTAATGAGGGTTGTCAGTAGACACATTGTCCATGTAACAACCACTCTTTTCCTCTTCCATATAAAGGTGTTCCTATATTGTAATCAACGGGGCATGTGGCCAAGCACACAGTCCGTTGTTACATACAGCAGGCCCACAGGCCAAGCATGCGTCTATTCCCATATCACCGTATTGGGGCGGGGACTAGATGTTGTGGCGGGGGCCGGCCACCCGATGCCGCCCCCGTCTGGTCCCTTCCGCCTCTGGCCGCTCGCATGCACCCGGTGCCGTCACCGGTCCTCGGGGTCCGTCGGGGACCCCGGATGTCGGGGTGCTCGCTGCCTCAATACGCGTGGTGGGCCCTGGAACGCGTCCGACGGGCCTGCCGTGCGGGGGTGCGGTCACACAACGGGACGCCCCGGCCCGAGCCGTGCGGCGTAGCCACCCGGCCTCGCGGCCCGGGGGCGCAAGAGCAGGAACCAAACGATTACAGACACAGGGGGCAGACCAACCCCCTTTACTCTCCAGTGATTGGTCCAATCATAACCAACCACCCGTAAAGTATAGACACCAGTAATACACGACAATGTCACATACCCAATATCAGCTCACCGTACCCATTCGGACCCCTGGGTCGCTATTCCCAGCCAGGCCAATCCCCTTGGCCGGTCCTCAAGTACAAGGACTACCACTAACCATAGAATAGTCATTTCTAAGGGGAATAAGGCAAATAAACAGGTTAGGAATATCTATAAGAAATAAGCAACCCATATAAATGGTCCATTTCCACTAATCCGTATATTCAACTCCATTATGGTCATAATTAACTCTACCCCCTTATATTTCCATAACAGTACTTCCCCCTGGGGTGAGTTTTCGCCCTCGAAAACATGAATGAAGTCAATGTCTTCTTTGGCTACCCAATGGTTGACCTAACCAAATAAAGTCAAGCCCCCCTCAGGTTTACTCCAATGACTCAAATGATGATCTCCCGTGGAATAAAGGATACGTCTATGTTCGAGAAGAAAATCCAACCAATCCTCTCGCCACTGGTACCTCATAAGTATCACTGCAACAGCTGCTCATCTAATCACAATGCCTCTAGTCGGGGTCTTCTCATCCAACTGCCAGATACACTTTATGTTCGTCTTCTATAGAAGCAGTGAAGACAAAAATATAATAGAACCTGTGCCCGAGTACAACAGGTCACCATAAAGTGCGTACTCTCCATACACTCTTTAGGCCGCTGGTAGACCTAGAGCATCCGGCAATCCACTAACCCAACCAGGCAAAGAAAAGCAACAATATGTATGAGCCATCTGTCCATCAAGGAACATAGCAATGAACCACTAAATCATAGTTCCGAGATGAATCCTTCAGGTTTTCACTCCCCTCAGAACTGCAATGTACCTTAGTCATTCCAACACTGTCTCCACTGTGACAAGGTATCCCAATGAAAGACCTCCTGACTCCTCACAACATGATCTATCATCACCTCCATCTGTGTCAATCCCATCATCAACAATGTAAACAAGGCCTGGCCTCAACTTCGGGTGTCCCATACCACTGTCGGTCTTACCAGCACCCAGCCACCTTATTTCAAAGACTGCATAATAAAACATCCAGGGATCTAGAAGTGATGATATCCACAAGGAAAACTCTACGAAAATGATCCTGCTCACAACTATACCTCAGAATGATCCAACTGTGAACAAGTTATGATATCCACCAATATCCGAGTCTCCTCTAGCAATGAATCCATAGATCATGCACCACCACATCTAAGTCAGTGATATCCCAACACAATAGAAATATGGAATTGGGTTGTGGCTCCTTTTGAGAGCTGATGTCTATGGTTCCCATTTTTCTTCTACCTCTCTCTCGGAATCCAGAGTTCTGTAAAGAATGACAGATAAATTTGAATTGTTCTCCACTTCCTTCCATCCATACCCTCGGACAGAATCATCTCAGTTCCAGATGTCCCCAGACCATCCAGTATCCTTAGAATAAGAAATTTCAGTCAGACATATAACACCCTGTCCAACTGCTCTCCGGCATGGGTCTAGCCAAATATGACCATGACTGTTGAACATGGGAATATATGAAAGTTTCCTCATGTCACAGCCACCAATCTCAATGTCAAAAATCAATCAACCAAAATAACCGACCGTTGCCAAGATAATCTCCACTGAATCAACCCATATGATGTACCTCAACGCCGATGCAGGTAATATCCCAGCTGCTGACCACCATCAAGAAAGGACTCATCGAGTGCGATCTAGTGGCCTCCTGTGTATGTGTAAGGGAAAACCACAAACCTAATATTGGCCACGATTCTTGGACTCCATCACTGGTCTCCGATACTGCCCATAGTGCTCTGGACGTTATCAGTCCGCCTCCTATTATAATGCCCGGAGGAAGACACTCATTGGCCGGGCATCCTCAATTTTTAAGGACTGGGGGAAACTGCCTCTTACGAACACCAGGCGACCGTCCAAAACTTCGCTATGCCCAAGAATACATATGTGTGACCCATATCCACTATATCCATCTCATGCACTCGAATCATCATAGACCCGCAGAACACACCCAATATAGGTCATCAGTGCTAGCTCTACCTACCACGGTCAACCGACACCAAGTGCACAGGTCTGCTAACCCCTATATCCATCCACTGATATTGACCTAATGTGCCTGCGCCTGATATGAGGATTATTGAGACTGGAAGTATCCTCTGTCCTCTGGCTCCATGCTACATCCAGCTATGTACAGCTACTTCCCCCCGGGGGACATCGACCGTCCTCGGCGATGCTTGGACCGCAATGAGTCCAATTGGCTCCTGCTAGCCGAGTACTCAGTGTCTAAGCTCGAGAACACTGAGACAACCAATCAATGTTCCCAGTTGCACATGGGGCATGCAACTGTCCGTCACGAGAGATAGAGTGATGCTGACTGTGGACAACTCTCTAGTGAGAACTGGGCACGTAAGGCAATATAGCCTTCCTGTGTGAGACTGCTACCATCACTATCTCCTCTCAGCAGTTCACTACACAGGAAGCATCAACTCAAAAGAGAAAGGAATCACCAAGCCGACCAGCTGCCGATGACGTCACGTAACTCCCCTTTATACACAGCGTTGAAATCATAGCATACCTCAGTGCTCCCCCACTAAGTCAGCATGAAGGAGTGTCCAGGTCTCACCATACCCATGTGATACACTCCTCACAAATAAATGATGAACTGGTGACATGGACAGAATGGTGGGAATCTTGTGCAAGACCCACTACTTCTCAATGTTCACCAATTCCAACACACATGTGTGATTACCATTACTAAAGTATGGTATTGGTCATAAGATCAGCTCAGGCAGGTGCGAGGTACGCCCGGCAATGAAATGGACGATCTATCCTCTAATCCAGCAATACAGAGGTCCTCGCCAATACTGACAAGGGCTGAGGCCACCTAAGTGGGTGCCCTATTCGCCTAAATAGGCGCCCTGCATAGTTGCCACAGAGACTGTACATGCTGCAGTTCAGTGTATGTGTCTGCGCAGACATGTCACCTTACGTCCTCCACTACCGCTACCACTGATGGACGCATAGTAAAACCGAAACTGAGCAAGAATGGTCTGGCTCTCTGACTAGCCAGCCACAACACCTGACGCATACTGTACCGGTTAGAGTCGAAAGAACACCGGCATGTAACCTGACCCTGACTCAGGTCTGCATCAGTCCGACACGGCAGTAATGCTGAACTGCCTCCTGGTCCAACTGACCAGCCATCCCTCAATCAACACAATGGTGGTCACAATACCACTCCAGGCATCTCCCGATTCTCTATGACAATCCACTCAGGTCAGATCCATCATGCGACATCACTGTAGGTGACTAAAAACAATGTGTGCATATGGAGGATGTCAAAGAACCAGCCTGCCTCTGGGTTATGAAGAGAATCGCATGAACTACTGAGAACAATAATATGATCTTCATGCAGAATACCTCCTGTATGTATGCCTGCCCATAGACTCATCCACTAGTACCAATAATGTTATAGGGGTACGACACAACTGCTTGAGTGTGTTCTCCCTCCTGGAGCTCTCACATACCACTCATATAATCAAAGCAGCTAAAAATCCACTGAATCCAAACCTCAGGTGTCGTATAAATATCTGGGATACATCCACATAACTCGTTGTCACCACAATATCTCTCACCAACGAGTTTGCCACTCTGCAACACATGGTCTTTCAGACACTCACTGAATGCTCTCAATACAATCCACCAATGCCAACATCAATCGAGTGAATGCCATACCAATTTGAATAAACCACAAGTGTTGCTCTGTTTCCAATCACTGCCAGCAATGCCGTATCATCCACCAATCCTGCAAGACGCACCACACTGTATACCCTCATCACATCCACTATATCCAGTATCTTACAGTGGGTATGCTCTTGCTTCTCACGGCATGCTGTCTGACCATGCATTAACCCCATACAATGCATTCCAAACCTGCAAACAGTGGCATGCTTCACTGCCTGCTGCACTGTCACTCACATAAGATAAATGGTCAGACTGTGGATATAATATAATCAATAAAAACTCCAAACACCATCCACAGGCACTGTGCACATCCACTAAATCATCACATGTGCACACTCGTATGGAAACAGACAAGGTATGAGCATCAATGGATAATCCCAATACATCCTCTCATAGAAAATCCCCACAAATCCTCAATGATCAAACACCAGTGAATGAACCAACATATAAAACACCCAAGAATAAACTGTAGCAAACTGATGTAGACGTGTCGTCGTAATCAGAGGCCCTCGGAACCTCTCAATCCTGGTCAATAGACCAAGACATAGTCCCTATCTCGCTCAGAGTGACCCTTTTTTCCACCAGTCGGCTAGACTGATCAGAAGGTATTCAACTAGTGATTTCCCACAGTCTTACCCATGTACTTTGGACAAGGACGAATCCCTGACCTTTTCGGGGGCAGTGTCCGTGAGTCCTCAACTAGTCTAGTCCCCACTTCACAGCCAACCGAAACTGGTTATCCCTTGCCTGGGACAGGACCACTCGGGAACGGCCTCTAATAGCCTCACCTACCAGGGCACCTCAGGGCTGACGCCACACTCAAAGTGGGCACACGTACAGCCCAGGTAACTCAGGGGAATTTGGGACCTAGTCCCTCCTCCCTGGCCACCTGTTCTCAGAGGTGGGACCTGATTGGTGTCCCGTCTATTCCAGTCTACTTGCACCCCCCTAGCGTATCGTAGGGCCCCCGCCGGCTTCAACCAGGTCTGCCACGACTAGGCAGGTTCCTGGCGGGGTTAGCCTGCTACGATCGCACTAACTGGGAAGGTGTCCCAGTCTTCCCTCTCCACTGGCACACCGTGGCACCTTAATGTGGAGAGAGGCCCCCTAAGTCACCCCAACCACACTTCGGGTCTGGTGCACTGGCACCCTATGGACCCAGGACCTGGTGTACTGACACCCTAATGGCCCTTGGAGCCACACGAGGACTCCCTTGTTAGGGGGTCTGGTGTACTGGCACCCTACTGACCCACTGAGTAGTCAGCCGGTGTGGTCAGGAGTGGTAGTCATGAAGGGATGTGGTCCACTAGTGCTCCATGACTCCTGACGTCCAGATCTCGATCTGAGACCGCCATCTCGGGGCCTGCCTCAGATGTCCAGCCTAGGCCGCCAACTCGGGGCCTGCACTAGGCTGCTCTCTGCGTCTCGACCTGAGCCGCCAACTCGGGGCCTGCACCAGGTGTCCAGTCTGGCCGCCAACTCGGGGCCTGCACAGACTGCTCTTGGTCTAGGCACCAATCCATCGCACCAGGGACTCATGGGCAGCCAATCTCGGAGCTTGCACCATAGTCCACTGGCTGGGGCGAGATTCCAGCTGCATTAACTAGCAGCTAGATGACGAAAATTCCCAGCCTTGGGAAACCACCGTCCTCCAACTCTCGGGGTCCAAATTACCATGGCCGCTGCAATTAATCCAATCATGCACCTGTTTCTCTTTAATTAGGTGCTTATGGCATCCGCTATATCCCAATGTACTCCAATTTCCACTTTATGGGGGTCAACAATGACCACCCCCATTTTCCAGTACTTTGGGAACCATCACTTGCCGCCAGTACCCTCACAGGTGCTCAAGGGTCGCTATTCGGCAGCCTCCCCCCGTCGGCCACCGGATTGGGGTCGCTATTCGCAACCCCCGCCCCCTCACTGCGCATTGGGGGCGCTATTCCGCAACCCCCCGTGGCCACCGCCCGGTTGAGTCAACCTGCCGCCCGGTCCGACGGTCGGCAGCCCCACAGCTACCTGCCGCTTCCCCCGCTTGCCTCGCGGGTGCGGCCTCCGGCTCCGGCGCCTCGGCGCGCTGGTGCCGCCACCCGGCGCGCGTGCCCGTGCAACCTCGGGACACCGCGCCGGCCTGGGCTCCGATCGGTCGGCGAGCCCGGCCGCGCCTTCCAATGCCGCGAAATGGCCGGCCATGGTGCGCTCCGCCCCGCCGGCCAGCGCCTCCGGACGCGCATGCCGCCATTTTTTCAAATTCCAGCGCGGCCAAAACGACCGCCTTCCTTCCCCGCTCGGGCTCGAATGCAGCATTGCTGCGGGCTGCTTTTCGCGAAGCAATGCGCCGCCTCCGGCGATCCAACTGCAGGCTCCGCGAGCCCCGCAAACGCCCCGTCCGACCCGTTCCGCCGACCTGCGCCTCCGGACGCGCAGTCGGCCACTTCTTCATTCCACCTCGGCCAAAACGGCCGCAGTTCCTCTCCGGTTTGGGCCCGAACGCAACGCCACGGCGGACTCCCATTTCTGCTGCCACCCGCAGATTCCGGCGCTCCAACCGGCGGGCTCCATGAGCCCCGCGCGCGGCCCGTCCATCCAGCGCCCTCGGCGGTGCCTTGCGCCCGCCGATGTTCCCATTCAGCGTGGCAGAAAACGGCCGCTCATGGCGCTGGTGCGGGCCTGAATGCCCCGCCATTTCCCGCGCCATTCACACCTCCGGCCTCCACCGCCGGCGCATTCAAACGGGCCCCCGCGAATGGCCCACCTCCGAGCCCACTCCGTCGGCGATCCACGCCACTCGCCGGTGCTCCATTGCACCGCAGCCAAACGGCTGCCTCCGACTCCGGGGCTGGCCAAAATTCAGCGCCTCTTTGCGCGCCCGTTCACGTCTCCACTCGCCATTTCCAGCGCATTCAAGCCAAAAGGCTCCGCCAGCCCCACGGGCACCGGACTCCGCCCGATCACTTCCCATTACCGGCGTCCCCACCGCCCAATCAAGCGGGGCGCCAGTTCCTTTCTGCGGACAGCAACCAGGCCGTGGTGCTGCTCCGTTGCAAGCACCCGGCCGCACCTTTCATCGCCGTCGCCGGCTGTCCAACGGCCCGTTGACCTCCGTAGCTTCCATTCCGCTCCATGGATCCGCAGCGCCTCCTCGTGTCCCCCGAAACTTGGATCTCCTCTAGCGCTTCCATACATCTTCTCTTTGGCCTTCCATCCGCCAGGCCACCGCGCCATCTTCGTCTTTCTCGCTCTCCATCTTGCATGAGTCGGTGGCGCCCCTTCGAGATCGCCACCGAGCGGGTTCAATTCCCGCTGCTCCACCGGGTTCCCCGCACCCAGTAGTGGTGCATCTGCCCGTTTTGTCGCTTCCTCGGGCCTCCTGCAAGCGCGGCCCTTGGTGATTCACCTCGCAGGGTGGCCACCGGCGCTTGCATCTGCGATTCCTCCGCGGTACGCCCCACCACGATGCGATGGTGGTGGCGTCGACTCTTGCCCGTTGTGCATCCCCCTCGGCTCCCCGGTCCGCCGGGAGGCTCCGAAACCAATGTTGTGGCGGGGGCCGGCCACCCGATGCCGCCCCCGTCTGGTCCCTTCCGCCTCTGGCCGCTCGCATGCACCCGGTGCCGTCACCGGTCCTCGGGGTCCGTCGGGGACCCCGGATGTCGGGGTGCTCGCTGCCTCAGTACGCGTGGTGGGCCCTGGAACGCGTCCGACGGGCCTGCCGTGCGGGGGTATGGTCACACAACGGGACGCCCCGGCCCGAGCCGTGCGGCGTAGCTGCCCGGCCTCGCGGCCCGTGGGCGCAGGAGCAGGAACCAAGCGATTACAGACACAGGGGGCAGACCAACCCCCTTTACTCTCCAGTGATTGGTCCAATCATAACCAACCACCCGTAAAGTACAGACACCAGTAATACACAACAATATCACATACCCAATATCAGCTCACCGTACCCATTCGGACCCCTGGGTCGCTATTCCCAGCCAAGCCAATCCCCTTGGCCGGTCCTCAAGTACAAGGACTACCACTGACCATAGAATAGTCATTTCTAAGGGGAATAAGGCAAATAAACAGGCTAGGAATATCTATAAGAAATAAGCAACCCATATAAATGGTCCATTTCCACTAATCCGTATATTCAACTCCATTATGGTCATAATTAACTCTACCCCCTTATATTTCCATAACACTAGAGATGGCCACCGGATCCGTTAATAGCGGACAGAGGTTAATTTCCGTTAATTTTCCGTTAATTAACGGAAAATAACGAAAAAAGACAAAAATTAACCAAAAATTAACGGATTTTTGGATTTTTTGGGGATTTTTGGGTTTAATCATATTTATAGTTTATGGAATTCGCTATTAGAGAGTATGTTTATATTTTATTTCAACCTATGCATACTAGATTTTCAACTAGCCGCAGTTGTTGTGATTTTTTGGGTTTTTTTTTTGATTTTTTTGGATTTTTTTCGTTTTTTCTGAATTTTTCTCCCTTTTCTTTAACGAAATTTAACGGACAGCTGATAAAAATTAACGAACCGGATTTAACGGACCGGATGGCACCTTTGA
>CAJHUC010000139.1:0-19500 GCA_905146915.1 Ostreobium quekettii
GGGTGGGAGTTCAATGTCATGGACTCCGGCCTCCTAACAGGGAGTGACACGGAGACTTCCTCCAATGGGGATTAGTTTTTTTAACAAAACAACTTGTCTGATTGTGAGGTGAAGTCCAAGTACCGCCTGTCACCGGCGAGGAAGGTGACATTCGCTGAGCAGTCCATGGTTGTGAGACGCTTTTCTGCCTTTATTTCACAGAAGGAAGTGTGCATGTAACATCTCCTTGTAACATCTGAAAACCATTGTCGAATATATATTGCCTCAGTTATTTATGCAATGGACGTCTGCGCCAGGCTCTGTTGGTGGCGATGGTGGTGTTGACCTCGCAGCATTTGTTGCTGAGCGAGGAGTCCCAGACGCAGATGATGTTCCTATTGGGAGGGGTGCGTTTAGCTCCGCGGACACTGATTCGCTTAAAGGTGCATCGCCAAGTTCGAGTGTTGTTGTGGTGGAGGATGAGCCACAGCGCAGGGCCAAGAGAAGGCGTCTGACCACCCCCGAACCGCTTGCCATGGCTGCTGATGTGCGGACTCCACACAAGCAACAGCAAACACTAACTGAAGCAAAGCAGTCCACGCGCATGGTGGCGACCTTGGAGGAAGGGTCGCCGAGGACACGCCGCAAACAACGCCACCGCAAAGGGGATCCAGGCCACCAGGAATGGTGTAGAGAGGGGTTTAATGTAGACGAGGTGCAAGGGCCCGACAAGAGACCACGTTCCATTACTGCTGTTTGCCGGTTGTGTTACGGGAGGGGCATTACCAAGACATACAAAGTGTTGTCATACAACCCGGGAAAGAAGAACTCAAACAATGCCAGTTGGACGGGGCCCTCAAACCATTTGAAAGAGAAACATAGCGTTTTCAGTATTGAGGCACTTCGAGACAAACTTAGTAATCCTATGGGCAACCAGCAAATGAAATTGGGTACATCGTTGGAAACCTACCTGGAGACATGGCACCCTAGGACCTCAGAATGGAACAGGGCGGTGACCCACATTGCCAGGTACGTCAGTTTCGCTAATACACTATACCACCTGGCTGAGACGGCGCCCTTCGTTTGTTTAATGCGAGCCTTTATTCCCCGTTGGCCATCTATTAGTAAACAAACAATTGTGAGGTCGGTGGCAAGACAGGCCAATGAGATCAAGCGGGAAATAAGGGAAGAGGTGTCCCAAATCCGAGACGAGTCGAGAGTTGCCATGACAACAAACATTTGGACAAGCAGGAGCACGGACCCGTATATAACAGTGACATTGCATTGGGTGGATGCCGATTGGAGCCTGAAGAAACGCATACTGGGTGAGTTTGGATGGCATATTCTGTGTCCTATGATATTTTGAAAATTCGTGGTTGTCAATTGTTTATTGTTTGCATCCGTGCCATGATTAATGGCCACTCGTGTGTGCTTTGCCAACCGTTTCATGTGCACTCGCTGCACTAGTACCGGCCTTCACTGGCCGGGAATCCCGCCTTATTGAACATGGATCGTGGATGCTGTGTTGCCATGGCACGATAACCATCAATACTAGCTTGGCATCGGCCAATACTATGTGACATGTCATGGATATCAATTCTTTACTGTTTGCATGCATGTCGTGATTAGTGACCACTCGTGTGTGCTTTGGCGACCGTGTCATGTGCACTCGCTGCACTAGTACCGGCCTTCACTGGCTGGGAATCACGCCTTATTAAACATAAATCGTGGATGCTGTGTTGCCATGGCACGATAGCGATGAGTAGTGGCCTGTATCGGCCAGTATAGTATGACATATATCATGTGCAAAAGGTAAACCCCGTCTTTTAAAACACAGCACGTTGGTGGTGACAGGGACTGCCAGCTTCCCTGAGAAACACACTGCAGATGAGATAAGCCGTGCCTTGCTGAAGATCCGATTGAAGTATGGCCTGCACCCTGTAGTTCCGCATGACCAAGTCATGACGGAGTCAGAGACGGAAGCGGACCCTGTGCATGCGTTTCAGGACGAGTCGCCATGCGATCGTGTGGCTCTCACCACGGACTGCGCCTCCAATATGATTTCAGCAGCCAAGAAAATGGAGATTTTTAATTGGCACCCCTGCATTTGCCATCTGTTAAATACCGCAGTCAAGGCCGGTTTCCAAAATGTTAAAGAGTTTCAGCAGCTCGTCCAGCCGCTTCACGAACTGGCAAGTCATTTTCACAAATCGCCCGTTGCTTGGAAGCTTTTCCGCCGCGCACAAAGGAAGGTGCTAAAGGAGGAAGGGGCTGGCGATGTATCATCAGATGATGAGGAGGAGGATTACTCAAGTGTAAGGGAAGAGGATGATGTTGCTGAGTTGCCTGATGATCCTGATGTAGATCTGACGGTTCCTGACAATGAAATGGAGTAGGCTTGTCCAAAGTGAATATTGCGTCTGGGGACCTGGTGCCCGACGAGGTGGAACAGCATGTATTTTTTGATTAAGAGGGCGGTTTTGTTGGAGAGAAGCATCCGCGAGTATACAGCAAACGCGAGAATTCCTAGGATCATTATACCAGCAGCTGGGTGGTGCATTTTCAAACAAGTGCTGCCAGTCCTGGAGTCAATACGAGAATTGTCTGAGAGATGTGAGGGGGACGAGTACATAACCATATTGGATGTCCTCTATAATATTTTGAAGTTGCTGTATGACCGGTTGTATGTCACTGACACCGAGGCACATGCAAAACCTGTGTTGCTTGACTTCGCCTCTGAGTTCACAACGAAATTGTGTGCGGATTGTGATAATGTCAATCTAATATACTGCTGGGCATTAGCGGCGGCTGTGGACGGAAGGAGGAATACATTGCACTGGATGAGGAGGATCTGGAACAACACTGACGATTGGCCAAATCTGGTGAAAGAATATGACACCCTGGCAAAGTTCCAAGCGATGTTGAAGAAAGAGATGACGGCATTGGTGAGTTCAGTTCTGATTTGTGGCCTCTGCCTTTGTAAATGTGTGCATCCAACTGTGGATAGTTTTGGCCGGTACCAAGTGTCCTTTGTGCCTTTGCATGCACGACTATGCCTGTTGTGTATTTCGCCTTAAACGGCCGTCTCCTGGGATCACTTGGCTGCATGGGGTGCCTGCTGTTATATCTTGCTTGTGTGACTAACAACGTGCATATGACTTCTGCAGTTGAGGCACATGGTGAAGGCGCCCGAAGTCCATTCCTCGGGCTCATCATCCGAAGAGGATGCACCACAGGCTGTGCAGGAGAATTGGCTAGACGCGGCATCACCCCCACCTAAGGGACCACTACGTTTTCGATGATCAAAGAGGAGAAGACGGGCCCCATGCTCCCCACTGCACATGGACCCAGTGGAGGCCGAAGTCGAAAGGTGGTTTGATTTAAAATGGACACCAGCATGTGAAGATCAAAAAAAATGGAGTGCTGGGGACTGGTGGCGCGAGAATCACACCAGCTTCCGCTTGGTGGCCAGGCTTGCACATCGAATATTAGCAACACAGGTGAGTGGGTGAGTACAACTGGCTGTGCATATATACCAAAGTGCCCTTATGTGAAATATGGAGTTGAAAGAAAGGAAAGGACTGAATATCTTTGGTTGTGTTGCAGGTTTCCAACGCCAGCAGTGAATGCTCATTTTCCAAGTTTGGTTCTATTGTGATGCCAACTAGCTATGCATATACTAAACAAATGAACTAGCCGCTCTACCAGCTAACAACCCTATCCCGTCGCGGGCGTCAACTCTCGGGGTCGGATCAACTCGGCTCTCGGTCCATCGTCTCTCATCGTCGTCATTCAATCTCAATCATCGGCAGACTTTACGGTCGTACGCAGGCGTATGGAAACAGATGCTGCAGCGAGGGTGCGATAGGCAGAGATGGAAGATAACAAATCACGACTCGTACTATTCGTTGCCCATTTTCATGTATGTTGAACTGTTGAACTTCGACGTACTATATTGGAATGGTGGATGAACCTAGGGTATCATATAGATAGAAGAGAATTTCTGTGAGAAATGTGTCCATTCAAATAGTGCAATTGGTGGATGGGCTTTACACTCGCTGCCCTGGCGTGGAAACTGTGGAGTACCGCCGCAGCAACCTATCGTTATATATGATACGTATCACCCGTTCCCAAATATGTTGAGTGGCTCAACTGTGTTCAGAGGTGAACCCTTTTTGCCACCTGCCTCAGGTGATGTGGGTGTTTGTGTGTCCGCGTTTGGTATTACAACTATGCCGAACCCTTGTTGCAATGGCCGGGAAGACTTGCCATGGGAGTGTGGTACGCAGCAGTACCAGCCGTAGCAAGTGGTGCAGGATTGCATGCATATAGTGTATGCATGCAAGTTCCAGTGTATGCCATATACTGGAACTTTACACACAGCTTGTGTGTTGTTCAGTTCTCCAAATCACTCCATGTATTACAAACCGCAGAATACATGACCTGGAAAACGCCCACACACATTTATCAAGCATGCAACCAACATAATTCAAGTTGCTGCAAAATAGAAGCCCTTTGGCAACTTCGCCTTAACCTTGCCGTGGCTGGAAAGCAAGTACCTGTGGGTAATAACGGACCAAAACTATTAATCAACGGATATTTTGTTACGGACCGGACGCCGCACACATCATCCGTTAATTTAACGGCAAATAATGGTGAAGAAAAAGTGAGAACCGGATTTTGCGGATGGCAGTATGGCAAACAGCGGACCGGATACTACCGGACGAATATCACACTCACTTTTACGAACCGGACTCAACGGACCGGACGGCACCCGAGTGTGGCCACCCCTACCATGCATGCGACCAAAATTTCTGCCTTGGCTAGAGTCTTAGGGGCAGCCTTGATAACCTCAAAGCAAAAAGGCTCCCGTAAGCCATGAATCCATGCATGCAAGGCCGTTTTCTCATCAAATCCATGGACACTGTAGAGCAAGGATTTTGTTCGTGCCATGTATGCACACGAATTTTCCTCCTTTTTGTATGACAGCTTGAGGAGCTTGGTCCTGGCGCGACTCTCCTTGATAGGGGTATCAAATTGCGGCCTCAACACCCTCTTCAACTCCTCAAGTGACTCTGGCCTTTTATTTCCACATGAGATACACTCTGCATCCCACCAAACTCGTGCATCACCCACCAGCAATAATATAACATAGACGATCGCCTGCTGCTCACAACATGCCACTACATCCAAATAATCATCCACCATACTGAGCCAGGACACAAAGTCCTGTCCTCGCTCTCTAGTAAATACTGGTGGCTCACGTGGCCGAATACGAACTGTGAACGGTGAGGACAAAAAGTTCTGTCCTCGCTCTCCAGTAGACACTGGTGGCCCCCGTGGCCTGATACAAACTATGCATGGTGAGGACACACAGTCCTATTCGTGCTCTCGAAGAAACACTGATGGCCCATGTGGCCTAATACAAAATGTGCACGGCGCGGCTGTGTGGTCAGGCAACGTCTGTGTGCGCAGCTGAAAGAATGTCCACTGACTCCGTATATCTGGCAAGTCACGCTGGATACTGATACTTGCCTGTGTCCCTGATGCGATATGATCTGCATACTGCCCCATGGATAAAATACCAATATGCAGAGGGGACTGAGGCCGTAGCTGTGCATCATCAGCTGCCTCGAATACGGTACAAGTCACTGCTGCAGGGTGAGACACAAAGAGAACAGCCTCAGGACCCATAGCCTCCTCCATCTCCAACCACAAAAATGCCAATGGATCCCATCTATCCGCCATAGCTGCTCACTCATGCAAAAACAGCAGAAGTACAGAATACAATAATGAATGCAAAAAGAGTCCCCAATAATCCCGGCAAAACTGATGAAGACTGAATGATGACTGACTGAGAACTGATGGCACTGACTGAACTGAATAAACTGAGCATAGACCGTAGTTAAAGGCTTTTTGGAAACCTCCAATACCAGGGCTACATGGTACGTAGTCTCTACTCGCTCAGAGTAAGCTCTAGGATCCACCAAATAACATATCCAAGTCAGTGAGTACTATACTTCCCCAACTGACAAGGTGTCAAATGGCTTCACCATAACAGTTCCAGAACAGCCCTTTACAACCAGTTTCTTCCTAGGTTAGCAACAGGGAATTTAAGAATACTCAAGGAGTATTTTACTCACCCTTCATAAGAGAGGCTTCCCTGCCACCCCCCCGGGAATGCCACCGGCTGATCAGAACTGAACCTTTCCTATCCCCCATGCCTAGGGAGGACTACCCGGGAACGGCCACACAACTGCCTCACTTCCTAGCCCAGTCAAAGCCCTCCGCCACCCCTCGCTCGTGGCGTGGTTTTCGGTGTGTTCGAGGGCGATGCGCTCGCCGAGGCGCCTGATGGGGCCGCGGGGCCCCCTCCGCTGGATGGCTGGCGGGTTGTAAGGGGCAAAACTGCCGGAGGCAGATTGCTCGGTGATTTCGGTCGGGCAGCAGCTCAGGATTGAGCGTGGAGACAAAGGCACAAAATCACAGCGAACTTGGATTACAATGTTCACCTTGGACGGCTTTAAATAGCTGCCCAAGGGCGGGGTTTAGGAAACCCAACCGGCACATGCCAGATTGGTAATTTTGTAATGTTCGAGTGTTTGAATTCATGCCCCTCCATGTTCCCCGTTTCGTCCCATTAGTCACCCTGACTAAACCCAGTGTCATTGTTACCCAACCTAAGCGGTGCACCCTGCGGGTCTGTCCCACGTGCCTTGACTCGAACGGTGCCCGGCTTGGTGTGCATCTCACACCCCGTCCCCTCTATATTAAGTATCTATTGTACAACCGGTGCCCACTTGGTACGGCTCTGAAGCTATAGTACAATGACTGCCCATGCTATTATACAATGATGTCCCCGTATTGTACATTCCCCCTACGGCTCCCCTCACACTCTTCCCCCCCTGCTACGAAGCGTCCTCGTGAGTATCCTCCATCCTTGGATGCTCCGGCAGGTTGGGAAGGGTGGTACGCCGCTGGTCGTCCCCTTCGTGCATCATTCGGCTCAGACCCAGCTGCCGCCCCAGACTAGTTGAACCCGAACGGGCCACCGGTATCCCTCGGGCGTCATCGTCTTGCCGTCCAACGCCTCGTTCTCCTTCTCCTCGCTGGCCCACCAGCGCCCTCCTTGGTGTCGGGTCCAGTCACCCCCCCAATGGGGCTGGACGATGTCGCGCCACAGGTCGTCATCCCGCAGCCTCCCGCCACCCGTCGCAGCCGCTTGCTTGTGGGCGACCACGTCCATGCGACGCTCCAGGCGTCTTGCGGCTCCAGCCCCCGTTTCTTGGGCCTCGCCGCGGGTTGACACTCGGGTTGGCCCAGAGCGGCGGCGCCTGACTTGTCGTTGGCCGCCGCCGCCCAGCCACGCCCCCGCGTCATAGGCGGGACGTTCTTGGTGACGTCCAGCCCCTCGCCGCTGTTGGAGTTGTCATTGAAACCCCAGTTCACAGGGCTGTCGGGGCGCGGCCGGTTCACCAGCTCCCAATGGCGATGCAGTTGCTCTGCCGCATTGCGCCTTTGGATGCGCTAGTACATTTCGATCCAGCTCTCGGTACCGGGCGCCATCTCGTCTCGGACGGGAGCAGCGGGATGGCAGGCTGCTGGCTCGGGGTGGTAGAGGACGGCGGACAGTAGAAGGGTAGTGGCCAACACTCCCGCCAGTCCTATAAATAGAGCCACACCGTTCAAGACCCTTCCACTTCGTCGTACCCTGTCACTGGGAAGCGCGGCAACCCTTGCCGTGAATATTTCTGGCGCCGTCTTTTCGTCTAACGGGTCAGGTGGCGCCGGCTCGCGGTTGACGCCTTGACCGCCTGTTGACATCTTTTGATCCATCGCGTCGAACCGCCGCATGACCACCGTAATACGCTTCCTTAGGCGTCTCCTTGCACGCCACTTCGCCGCCTGGCCCTGTACCGTTTTTGTGGCGGGCGCGTTTCCTCGTGGTACAGCTCTTGTCTTGATGCCCGGCGCCCTGGCCGTGACGCTCATGAAGCTACCATTGGGGATACCGTCCTCGTCCAGCTGGTCGGCTGCACCTTGCGGAGTCGTCATCTTTACCTCAACGTCCTCCGTCGCCACCTTGACGTCCGTGCAGTTAGTGACGACTTTGCCGTCTTGGTCCCCCTTGTCTTGCGTCTTGGAACCATCCCAATTGTCAGCTTCAGACGTCACACCTTGGTCGTCACCAGCATTGTAGACGTCGCCGGTCTGACCCTCAGCGGCCGTGCTGACGCCTTTGTTTCCTTGGGGTGACGGCGCAGCGTCGGCTTTGCCACATCTCTCTTCCTGTTCTGCTCCTTTTTTGCCGGTGTCCTTGTAGCGGTCCTCGCTGCACGGTTCCCCCTCTGGGTGCTGTGGTCACCTTTCAAACTTATTCACTGCCAGATGCACCGCTTCAGCCGTTCGGTTGGATCGAATGTCACCTCCAGCTGTTCGGGTGCAATGTCTTCCAACGGAGTGACGTCTTCAGCCTCGGCTTCGTTGTCCTTCTCCTTGCTCAGCGCTTCTTCGCTCTCGGCCTGTGCGAGGTCGTCAGGTAGCTTTTCCCGAGGCACACGGTGGACGGGCCACACCCTTTCGTCATCCACAACAAGGGCGTGCTCGTCCCAGTCAAATCTTGGTCGGGCCTCAAGCAGCCACGGGATGCCCAGGATGGCATCGAAATGGCACAAATTCATTTCAGTGGCCTCCACCTTGGTGGCAGAGGGGCCCAGCTCGACTGTGAGGCCTTTTCGCACTGGGCACCTGCCTCGAGTCGTCCCGTCCGCCAGGCAGATTGTTGTTGAGTCCTCCACCTTTCCTGCGCCTGGCAACTCCTCGAGGAAGGCGCGGTTGACGAAGTTCATAATCGCCCCAGTGTCAATCAAAGTGAGCCCTGGTCTTCCTTGTATCTTGACTTTAAAACACGGCAGCGTTGTTGTGACCTTTGTTTGGTTGCTGATGTTACCGCAGTAGTTTTCATCCAGTGTCTCGGCTTCAGCGAATTCCAAGTTCGTCACGGTGTGACGCCTCTCGCCACCATGGCGTTTGTCATCTCTCGGTGCCACAGTGTGTTCGCCTGGTCGCCATTTTGTGGCGCAATTCTTTGCCATGTGCCCATAGCCCCTGCAGCGGTGGCACTAGATCTCTTGGGGTCGTCCTTTCTACATGTTATCCACCTCCATTGGCGTGGGTCCAGCTCGAGGCACGGGTCGAGCTATGGGCCGTTGTACTGGTGCGCCGACTTGGCTTCTTGTGGTCCCGTTAATTCTAAAGAGGATGTCATCCGCCCGCAGCGCATGACTCATTGCTTGTTGAAGGTTCTGCGGGTTGGCTCTTTCGACGTCCAGTCGTACTGCTGCTTTTAACCCGCGCTTGAATCTGTTGAGACACTCGTCGTCACTGATTCCCTTGATGCGTGTCTTGAGATCCATAAACTTCCCAGTGTAGTCTTCTACACTAGTCTTCTGGACGAGCCTTGCCAGCTCATCACGTGCCTTCTGCCAGTCGTTGGTCACCCCGAATTGTTCCTCAGCTGCTTGAACAAAGTCTTGCCACGTTTGGACTGCTCCCACTCCATGTGCTTCTACTAGGTTTTGCCACCACAGGGCAGCTGCTCCTCGGAACTGACTGGCTGCAAACTCCATGCAGTACGCCTCGTCTTGAACGTGCATCAGGCGTAGATATTGTCTGACTTGAAATGCCCATTGTGTGAAGGTTCCCTGACGCGCGCCTTCGTATGTTGGTGGTTTGGTTGGCTTGACGGTCAGTAGGGCTGGCCGCTCTGGCTGCGGTCGTGTCCTGGCATCGGCCAGCGATGCGGCAGCTGCTACTGCCTCGTCCAGCTGGTTCTGGATTCGTTGGTTTATCTCGTTTTGTTGCACCTCCACATGTCGCGCCAGCCGGTTCCACCTGTCGCCCAGCACTTGCTCGATGGCCGCTTGTAGTTGGTCAGGCGAGGCTTGTGATGGGCTTGGAGACCGGCTGTGCACACTCTCCGGTTGGCTCATGTTGTTTGGTTCTGTCTTGAGGTTCCCCTTCTTGATATTTCCTCATGGGTCAGTCGTCGACTAACGTTTCTGTGTTGTTTCGCGCCTTGGGTCGTCACCCGATGCCCCGACGCTCCCTTTCTCAGGTTCTTGGCTCCTTACGGTCGTCACAATTGGGCAGCCCGCGTCGCTAACGTCTTCCCTGACGGGCAGCTCCTGACGCCTATACCCTTGTTCTTGAAACTTCTCTTCCCTTTGCTTTTCTTAATTCGCCCTCGGGGCAGGCCTTTACGGGTGACGTCTCCGCGACGTCCAACTTTCGTTGCCCTCGGGGCGGCCTCTTCGCTGTCACACTCCGGCGCATAGCGGAACAATCCTTGGTGCCCTCGGGGCAGGCCTTGCGGCTGACGCCTTCGTGACGTCCAGCCCTCGTGCCCTCGGGGCGGCCTCTTCACTGTCGCACTCCGGCGCACAGCGGTACTCGTCCACTCTCTCCTTCCGGGCCTCGCGCGCAGCTGACGACTTCTCGACGTCCAGCTGTGCCGCCCTTCAAGGGAATCCAAGTTCTCTTTGTGCCTTGGTGGCCCGCCGCCTCAGGTCGTGGATCGGTCAGCACGAAGCGCCGCCTCAACTTGGGCACTCCGCTGGCTCCGAAACCAGTTGTAAGGGGCGAAACTGCCGGAGGCAGATTGCTCGGTGATTTTGGTCGGGCAGCAGCTCAGGATTGAGCGTGGAGACAAAGGCACAGAATCACAGCGAACTTGGATTACAATGTTCACCTTGGACGGCTTTAAATAGCCGCCCAAGGGCGGGGTTTAGGAGACCCAACCGGCACATGCCAGATTGGTAATTTTGTAATGTTCGAGTGTTTGAATTCATGCCCCTCCATGTTCCCCGTTTCGTCCCGTCAGTCACCCTGACTAAACCCAGTGTCATTGTTACCCAACCTAAGCGGTGCACCCCGCGGGTCTGTCCCACGCGCCTTGACTCGAACGGTGCCCGGCTTGGTGTGCATCTCACACCCTGCGCCTTGACTTGAACGGTGCCTGGCTTGGTGTGCATCTCACACCCCGTCCCCTCTATATTAAGTATCTATTGTACAACCGGTGCCCACTTGGCACGGCTCTGAAGCTATAGTACAATGACTGCCCATGCTATTATACAATGATGTTCCCGTATTGTACATTCCCCCTACGGCTCCCCTCACACGGGCCTTGCGGGGCGCTCGTGTCTTTGGATGCGCAGTGTGGGCCCAGGCCTGCAGATGGGCCGGGCGCGGGGTGGCCGTACGTGCAGTGGGTGCGCGCAGCGCCTTGCGGCCTGCGGGTGCAGCCGCTGGGAGGCGAGAGTGGGCACGAATGGAATTACAGGCTGACGTGCGGGGTCGGTCACATGACCCCCGCATGCAGCGGTACACAATCGACAAAGCAGTATCGAATGTACCCGTACCGATAGTATCTCATCCCCGAGTACAGTATGGGCCCTACCTTAAGTATTACGGCTTTATCTAGCCATAACTCCACTACCGCTAACCTGTTTGGGATGATCCAAAGACCTATGGAAAGCTAACAGCCTCCTTTGTCCCATCTAGGTACAATCTCATGTCAATTATCAGTTCCCAGTGAATAATTGGAGTAAACCGGTTATACACCTAGTAGTTTACACAACAGTTTGGATGGCAGCTCGGGGGGCACTGGTCTCAGCTTGGAACAAGAGGGGTGTCTGCATAGCAACTATAGGCCGCTCCCCTAATGCCCTTTGTCACGAGTGATAGGTACCAAGAGCTCCCACTCAAACCGCCATCCGTGGGGCTATGTAAGGTGCAAGCTGGTCCATGTCCTGTCTATCCCGTTCCTAGTCGCACCCCCCCTACACCGTGTGGGGCTCCCGCTGGCTTCAACCTAGGTTCGCCCCTCAGGCAGGACTCCCTAGGCGGGGATAACCCTTCACAATGGTCTAGGCTGGTCAGGTACACTCCGTAACTCTCAGCCCTTCGCCCCCGACCTCCTGGCCTACTGCCCTATTGGAGTTGGACGGCCCCTTAATCTATCACTGGCCCGCTCGGAGGGCCCTAGGCCTGGTGCACTGGCACCCTAATGGCCTCTGTAGATCAGGCTCTGGTGTTCAGGCACCCTACTGAGCCTCTTGGGGAGTTGTCGTACTCCGCAATACGTCATAGGGCATACGTAAGGGTTGTTAGCTCCAGTCGTAGGGAGCTGGTCTCCACCCGCTGAGAGGCAGTCAATCCCCTTAGCTACTCCAGTAGAGTCCTCTAGGAAGATGCTCTCCACCTGCTGAGGGGCAAACGATCCCCCCAGCTACTCCAATCGAGTCACTAGAAGCTGCTCTCCACCCGTTGAGAGGTTTCATGGACCCCTCAACTGCTCCAAGTTTAGCGCAGAGAACCGCTCTCCACCCAATGAGAGGGTCTATGGACCTCTCAGCTGCTTCTGTAGAGTGCTGATGCAGGCAGAAACTTCCCAAGAGGCTCCCTGTTGTGGGGAATCACCTTCCTCCCAGATCCAGTATAATGCAGAGTCACAGGACGAGGCACAGTTCATTTGCAGGGCCTGGCAAGCCGCTACTCAGTGCCGCCCCCCTCTCGGAGGTCGCTACTCGGGAAACCCCCCCCACCGGCAGTACATGGCGCGGGCGGATTCCCACAGCTTCCCCCCGTCACATCACTCGGAGGGGTCTAGTCATGCTTGCGTCGACCCCCGCAACCCCGGGTACCCCCTCCACCCGTTCACTCCGCTCACTCTGCCCCTCCACGGGCCTGGAACCCGCCGGCCTGCATCCCCCACCGCCAATTCACTGCGTTGGTCCGCGGATCACAACCCCCTCCGCCGGGTCCAAATGCCCCGCGCAAGCGGTGTCCTCCGATTCCCCGATCCGGCAGTCCAATGCCGCAGAATATGCCTCCCGCTGTTAGGCTCGGCACGCGGATTCACAAGCCAACGCCTCCCCACCGTTGGGCTAGGTGCGAGAAGCAGCAGATTGTGCCCCCCTCCTTAGGGCCAGGCTCTTGGTCCGGTTCGATTCCCCTGGCCGATTCAGACGGCGCCGTGAGGCGCCCACTTGGCCGGCCTCTCTCCTTGGATCTCTCGCAAATGGGGGGCCCTCCCGCCGTCGGGCCGGGTCCCCTCGGCTCTCATGCGCCGCGTGGCGCGCTTCCGCCTCCCGCGTCTGCCAGCTCCAAAACCACTGGCATGGTTTTCGGCTCGATGTGCGGGCGATGTGCCCGCCGCGGCGCCCAATGCGGCCGGAATGGCCTCCTCCGCAGGATAACCGGCGGGCGATCCGGGGCGCTCGCTTCTTCGGGGTCCGCAGTGTGGGCCCAAGCCTGCGATCGGCCGGGCGCAAGGCGGCAGTGCGCGCAGTGGGTGCGCGACGCTGGTGCGGCTCGCGGGTGCAGCCATGCGGAGGCGAGTGGTCGGCAAGAGTTACAACCGTCGGGCATCGGGGCCACCCTTTGGCATGCCCCGCATCATGTGACAATGCAACGTATCGATAGTATCTCATCCCCTAGTGCGGTTGTGGAGGCGTTGTTAAGTATTGTAACTTCTAGTAACTACATCTCCACTACCGCTAACCCAAATGGAGTGATTCAAAAACCTATGGGTTCCTAGTAAGCTCAACTAAAGGATAAGATTGTCCATTAACATTTATTGTACTTTCCAGATACCCAAATCCAAAGAAACACACTACCCACTGTGCTTTACACCACATCCATAGACAATTCAGTCCATGGCTTCTTAGGAATGCCCAATGGCTATAACAAGCTTGGGGTCTTTTGGCGAGAATATTTAGCCTATTGACAAGTTAGGTAGGTGTTAACATATAGTTGCACCTCTTGTTGCATTCTATTATGCACACCGGCCTGATGTGGGGGACGCCCTACTAATGGCTTCTTGGTGTGGGGGACGCCCTGCCCAAGATATGGTGACGATGCCCGGACCAGCTTATACGATATTATAGTATATGGGAGTAGGGTGGGGTGGTCCCGCCTAGGTCCCCGTAAGGAAGTAGGTGCCCGGCGAGGCGGGTCCGTGGTAGAGGTGGCCACACTCGGGTACCGTCCGCTCCGTTGCGTCCGGTTCGTAAAAGTGAGTGTGATATTCGTCCGGTAATATCCGGTCTGCTGTTTGCCGTACTGCCGTCCGCAGAATCCGGCTCTCACTTTTTCTTCACCGTTATTTGCCGTTAAATTAACGGAGGGCGTGCGCGGCGTCCGGTCCGCGACAAAACATCCGTGGATTCATAATTTTGGTCCGTTCTGTCCCGTAGGTACTTGCTTTCCAGCCACGGCAAGGTCAAGGCGAAGTTGCCAGGGGTTTCCATTTTGCAACAACTCGAATTGTGTTGGTTGCACGCTTCATAAATATGTGTGGGCGTTTTCCAGGTCATGTATTCTGCGTTTTGTAATACATGGAGTGTTTTGGAGAACTGAACAACACACAAGCCGTGTGTAAAGTTCCAGTGTATGGCATGCCAACTTGCACCACTTGCTGCGGCTGGTACTGCTGCATAGTACGCAGTGCGCACCACACTCCCATTGCAAGTCTTCCCGGCCATTGCAGCAAGGGTTCGGCATAGTTGCAATACCAAACGCGGACACACAAACACCCACATCGCTTGAGGCAGGCGGCAAAGAGGGTTCACCTCTGAACACAGTTGAGCCACTCAACATACTTGGGAATGGGTGATACGTATCACATATAACGATGGGTTGCTGCGGCGGTACTCCACAGTTTCCACGCCAGGGCAGCGAGTGTAAAGCCCATCCAACATAGTACGTCGAATTTCAACAGCTCAACACATGAAAACGGGCAATGAATAATACGAGTCGTTATTTGTTATCGTCCATCTCCACCTATTGCACCCTCACTGCGGCGGTACTCTAGAAGTTTCCACGCCAGGGCAGCGACTGTAAAGTCTATCCACCAATCGCAGTACTTGTTGGGACGCATTTCTTGAATAAAATTTTCTTCTATCTATATGATACCCAAGGTTCATCCACCACTCAACGTAGTGTGTTCAAGGTGTGCACATCAACACAGGACAACGGAATATTACAAGTCATGATATCTTATCTTCTATCTCTATGGTAACCGCACCCTTGCTGCGGCGGTACTCCACAGTTTCCACGCCGGGGCAACGAGGGTGGTCACCGGTGGTGATCCAAACTTTGGAATCCAAAGTCACTACTTCCCTCCCTTCCCTCCCTTCCCCCCCTTCGTGCGTCGATGCGCTAGCTTCTGTTGCGACCATCCACTCTCTGCCATCTGCCACCCTAGCAAGCTTAAATGATCCACGTTCTCGGGCTTGAGAACCATGCGCTTGGCCCGAACTATTAGACCGGCCTTGGAAAAAGATCGTTCACTACTGGCACTGGAGGCCTGCAACACAACCAAAAATATCAGTACTTCTCAGCCTGTGAACTTCATAAGGGCACTGTGGCATATATGCATAGCCCGTTGTACTCACCCACTCACCTGTGTTGCTAGTATTCGATGTGCAAGCCTGGCCACCAAAGGGAAGCTGGTATGATTCTCTCGCCACCAATCCCCTGCACTCCATTTCTTTTGATACTCACATGCTGGTGTCCATTTCAATTCAAACCACCTTTCGACTTCGGCCTCAATGGGGTCCATATGCTGTGGGGAGGATGGGGCCCGTCTTCTCCTCTTTGATCGTCGGAAACGTAGTGGTCCCTTAGGTGGGGGTGATGCCGCGTCAAGCCAGCTCTGCTGCACAGCCTGTGCTGCAGCCTCTTGGGATGATGAACCCGAGGATTGGACTTCGGGCGCCTTCACCACGTGCCTCAACTGCAGAAGTCATATGCATGCTGTTATTCACACAAGCAAAAACTATCAACAGTTGGATGCAGACATTCACAAAGGCAAAGGCCACAAATCAGACCTCGACTCACCAATGCCGTCATCTCTTTCTTCAACATCGCTTGGAACTTTGCCAGGGTGTCATATTCTTCCACCACATTCGGCCAATCGTCAGCGTTGTTCCAGATCCTCCTCATCCAGTGCAATATATTCCTCCTTCCGTCCACAGCCGCCGCTAATGCCCAGCAATATATTAGATTGACATTATCACAATCCGCACACAATTTCTGTGTGAACTCAAAGGCGAAATCATGCAACACAGGTTTTGCGTGTGCATCGGTGTCACTGACATACAGCCGGTCGTAAAGCAACTTCAGTACATTATATAAGACATCCGATATGGTGATGTAGTCGTCCCCCTCACATCGCTCTGACAATTCCCGTATACACTCCAGGACTGGCAGCACTTGTTTGAAAATGCACCACCCAGATGCTGGTATAATGATCTTAGCAATTCTCGCGTTTGCTGTATACTCGCGGATTCTTCTCTCCAACAAAACCGCCCTCTTAATCAAAAAATACATGCTGTTCCACCTCGTCGGGCACCAAGTCCCCAGACGCAATATTCGCTTTGGACAAGCCTGCTCCATTTCATTGTCAGGAACCGTCAGATCTGCATCAGGATCATCGGGCAACACAGCAACATCATCATCTTCCCTTACACCCGAGTAATCCTCCCCCTCATCATCTGATGATACATTGCCGGCCCCTGCCTCCTTTAGCAGCTTCTTTTGCACGCGGCGGAAAACACTCCAAGCAGTGGGCGATTTGTGAAAATGAGTTGCCAATTCGCGAAGCGGCTGCATGAGCTGCTGAAACTCGTCAACATTTTGGAAAGCGGCCTTGACTGCGGTATTTAAAAGATGGCAAATGCAGGGGTGCCAATCAAAAATATCCTTCTTCTCGGCTGCTGAAATCATATTGGAGGCGCAGTCCGTGGTGAGAGCCACACGATCGCACGGCGACTCGTCCTGAAACGCACGCACAGGGTCCGCTTCCATCTCCGACTCCGTCATTACTTGGTCACGCGGAACTACAGGGTGCAGGCCATACTTCAATCGGATCTTGAGCAAGGCACGGCTTATTGCGTCTGCAGTGTGGCTCCCAGGGAAGCTGGTAGTCCCTGTCACCACCAACGTAATGTGCTTTAAAAGACGGGGGTTACCTTTTGCACGTGATATATGTCATACTATACTGGCCGATACAGGCCAGTACTGATGGCTATCATGCCATGGCAACACAGCATCCACGATTCATGTTCAATAAGGCGTGATTCCCGGCTAGTGAAGGCCGGTACTAGTGCAGCGAGTGCACATGACACGGTTGGCAAAGCACACAAGAGTGGTAATTAATCACGGCATGCATGCAAACAGTAAAGAATTGATATCTATAACATGTCAGACAGTATTGGCCGATGGCAGGCCAGTACTGATGGCTATCGTGCCATGGCAACACAGCATCCACGATTCATGTCTAGTGAGACGCGATTCCCGGCCGGTGAAGGCCGGTACTAGTGCAGCGAGTGCACATGACACGGTTGGCAAAGCACACAGGAGTGGTCACTAATCACGGCATGCATGCAAACAGAAAAAAATTGATATTCATAACATGTCACACAGCATTGGCCGATGGCGGGCCAGTACTGACGGCTATCGTGCCATGGCAACACAGCATCCACGATTCATGTTCAATCAGGCGTGATTCCCGGCCAGTGAAGGCCGGTACTAGCGCAGCGAGTGCACATGACACGGTCGGCAAAGCACACAGAAGTGGTCACTAATCACGGCATGTATGCAAACAGTAAAGAATTGACAACCACGAATATTGAAAATATCATAGGACACAAAATATGCCATCAAACTCACCCGATGGCGCGTTTCTTCATGCTCAATGTCCACCCAGTACCAATGTCGGCTGTTGCGCGACGGGTGGTGTTCGCGCTCCAAATATCCGTTGTGGCGGGCTCGTCTGGTTGGGGCCTCTTCGCGGCGATGTGGTGACTTGTCTTCATGCACCAACCTCACAATTGTTTGCTTACTAATAGATGGCCAACGGGGAATAAAGGCTTGCATTAAACGAACGAAGGGCGCCGTCTCAGCCAGGTGGTATGGTGCATTAGTGAAACTGACGTACCTGGCCATGTGGGTCACCGCCCTGTTCCATTCTGAGGTCCTAGGGTGCCATGTCACCAGGTAGGTTTCCAACGATGTACCCAATTTCATCTGCTGGTTGCCCATAGGATTACTAAGTTTGTCTCGAAGTGCCTCAATACTGAAACCGCTATGTTTCTCTTTCAAATGGTTTGAGGGCCCCGTCCAACTGGCACTGTTTGAGTTCTTCTTTCCCGGGTTGTATGACAACACTTTGTATGTCTTGGTAATGCCCCTCCCATAACACAACCGGCAAATAGCAGTAATGGAACGTGGTCTCTTGTCGGGCCCTTGCACCTCGTCTACAGTAAACCCCTCTCTACACCATTCCTGGTGGCCTGGATCCCCTTTGCGGTGGCGGCCTTTGCGGCGTGTCCTCGCCGGCCCTTCCTCCAAGGTCGCCACCACGCGCGGGGACTGCTTTGCTGCAGTTAGTGCTTGCTGTTCCTGCTGTGGAGTCCGCACATCAGCAGCCGTAGCAAGCGGTTCGGGGGTGGTCAGACGCCTTCTCTTGGCCTTGCGCTGTGGCACAGCCTCCACCACAACGACACTCGAACTTAGCGATGCACCTCCAAGCGAATCAGTGTCCGCAGAGCTGAACACAACCCTCCCAGCAGGAACATCATGTGCGTCTGGGACTCCTCGCTCAGCAATAAACTCTGCGAGGTCAAAAACACCATCGCCGCCAGCACAGCCTGGCACACACGTCCAGTGCGTAAATAACCGAGGCAACATATATTCGACGATGGATTTCAGATATTACAAGGACGGTTTGAGGACATTTTCTTCGTTAAAAAAAGGCAGAAAAGCGTCTGACAACCATGGACTGTTCATGGACTGTTCAGCGAATGTCACCTTCCTCGCCGGTGGTAGGCGGTACTTGGACATCACCTCACAAAAAAAAAAAAAAAAAAAAAAAAACTAATCCCCATCGGAGGAAGTCTCCGTGTCACTACCTGTTAGGAGGCCGGAGTCCATGACATTGAACTCCCACCCAACCTGTGAAAAAAATCGTCTTCAACGAGTCTTTCTTCCAACCGTCTTAATGACGGTTGAGTTATTCTATATTTTCTGCTAATAGACTTGTACCCCACCATGTGTTCCCCCCTGTGCAACACCAAATCTATGATAGCCGCGCACTGACGTGTTTTATAAGCAGCCCGGCGATTCATATTCACTTGTTTGCGTTTCTGCTTGCGACGCTTGTGCCATTCTCCCCAAGACTGGGGGGGGTTCTGTCTCTCGTGTTCTTCCTTTCGCAACCGTGCCCCTTCTGCCCCCCCCAATGCGTTATTAATGTATCCACTTACGGCGGCTAATCGGGCCTGGTCCTTGGGGGCGAGGTGGTCCTGTATGGGCCGCCACACCCCCGAGGGCAGGCCACCCAACCCCGCTTCTTGTATTTCCTCTAATCTATCTGCTAGAGCTTCCCTATCGTGCTGAGCTTCCCTATCGCGCGCAGCTTCTATCCGCCGCCTGACTTTCACCCCTGCACGTCTC